>WWET01005582.1:29266-48124 GCA_011038615.1 Limnodynastes dumerilii | reverse complement strand
ATATCTAGATTATCCCTTGCCATTATTGTGTTTAATTCAGAGATTTTATTTCCCAAGCTCCTAGCATTTGCACACATTGCTCTGAGAGGTTGCATTATGAATCTCCTCTTTATCAGTTCATTATTATTGCATGTTTTGTTTTTATTGCTTTTTATATTTTCTTTTCCATTTGTTGCTGTGGCTATATTATCTGTCATTATTGACTAGCCACCCAACTTGGTTAGGGGCTATATTATCTGTCATTATTGACTGGCCTCCCAAGACTTTTTGGTTAGGGGAGCAGCTCTTTTTATTATTTGTATCACTGCCCCCCTCTCCTAGTTTAAATGGTTTCTAATAAAGCATTTAAACTGCTTACTTAGAATATCTGTCCCCACAAAAGATGGGTGTAAGCCATCCTTTTTATACAAGTTCCTATTTTGCCAGGTGGAATGGCTATGTTCTATGAGCCCAAATCCTTCCTCATGACACCACTTCCTAAGCCACAGATTGAAATCATGAATGCGCCACATTCTACCTACTTCATATCTGTGTACTGGCAGCACTTCAGAAAAAAGTCACAGTATTTGCCACCTGTTTAAGAGCAGTTCCCAACTTTCTAAATTCATCTCTGACAGCCACAACTCCAGCATTGGCAAGTCATTTGTCCCAAGATGGATAATGACATCAACCTCCCTTTCCTTAAAGTAGAGTGTTAAAGTAATGATGAATGCAAAAAAAAAAAAAGAAAGAAAGTGTCCACTCCAGGAACTTTTAGCTGCTATTTTAGTTTACCACTCTGCTAGATCACATAGCACAGACCTGGCCAAAACGATTGCTAGCTCTGGTAACTCATTATGTAGGTGACATCATGACATCATGTGTGCCGTCAGAAGCTTATTAACAGTGCAGCTGAACCAATCAGAAACAGCAGAGTCAACCTCACAGAGCGGGATCAATATGTGTTTTGTAAGTGTTCAGTGAACAAAATTATTAGTGTTATAATTTTATGTGGGCATTATTATTGAAGTTATCAAAATATAGCCCCAATAATAATTCCTACATTAAATACTGTCATTAATAGATAACAGTGAACTTGATCCAGTATTCTGTTGCTACTGCGATTGGCGTTAACGTTAAGGTTTCTTTTCCTGGCCATATTTCTGAGGATCAAAGAAAATATCAACAATTCAAGAACAGCTGGTTGTTGCACTTTCAACAAATGGGTCTTTTCATTACCTTACTTCAGGGAGACCCTCAGATATGGCTCGTCAAACTGTGGAAGCCTTCTTTAAAGCCCTTGGCTTTATCTATGATGATCTGGACTGGGTCACCACCATCACTTGGCTGAAGACTATGCCACTGAATTGTTGGAATTCAGTGGAATGACCTGGTACTCCAAAGTCAGTTCAGGGCAGGCCTGTCTGAACATCTTATGGACACCCTGGTACAGTACCTGACTCCTGAATTCTTGGAGGACCTGATGCGACTGGCCATCAATGTGTATTGGCGCCTCCAGGAACGACAGACAGAGAGGAACTCCTCCTCAAGCTCTTCTTCTGACTTCATGACTCCTTTAGCATCAGTGGATGATGAGCCCATGCAGCAAGGTCCTTCTGTGTCTCCAGACACGAAAGAAACCGTTGGTGTGCTATGGGTCTCTGCTTGCACTGGGGAACCAGAGGGCACAAGGCTGATCAGTGCCCCAACACATAGAGCAAATGGATAGGCACTCACCTACAGGAGGTACCTTGACGCTGGGCAGGTGAGCTTAACCCAATATAGCTATATTGTGAACTAAACCTCCTTTTTATTTATGTGCTTACACATAGTGTTATTTAATGTATGTTTGGAGCGCCGGACCTCTTTTGTTCCTTGTTTTTACATATAGTGGTCACTTTGGTCCTTGGCTGCACCCCTATATTTATATATACACTTGCACATATTTAATTTGTTGGATAGAAGCGCAGCCATTTTTCTTGCTAGTGCACCAACAAGGCTCCGCTGGCAGGAAACATTAATTCAGACGGATGGAGGTCCATCTGGGGGTGCAGTTAATATCCTCCCTGAACTCGCTCATTGTTCCCACTCAGCTGGAGTCTGGTACCAGTAAGATGGACTAGCCTGCTTTTGTCAACAATGTAACCACCTGGAATTTCCTTGACTTCAGTTTTGCTAAGATGTGTATCTTTGGCAGACTTCTGGAGAATCCTCATAGCATGTGGATTAGACGGCCAGCCACTGTCTGGAAGCCATGTCACTCAGATTACTTCTCCATTACGGAACAGTTGGAGCATGTCATACCGAAGAAATTTAGTTTTTCCTGATCCACTGTACCTCAGCTCCTCTCATTTTGGGCCATCTGTGGCTCATGAAGCATGATCCTCAGATGGACTGGTCTAAATAATTTGTTAAGGTGATACCTGTTCCCCAAATTGTTTAAATCTACTATCCGCCTCAATAAGTTTGAACATTCCCAACTTCCTCTTCAGTACTCCTCTTTCTCTGATCTGTTTTCCAAACAGTCTGCTGAAGTCCTACCCCCACATTGTCCTTACAATTGTACCATTGAGTTAATCCCAGGAGCTAAACTTCCCCGGAGAAGGCTATTCTCATTGTCACATCCAGAAATGGAAGCCGTGAATGAATACATAAAGAGGATTAACCAGAGCCCTCCAAATCAACTGTGGGGGAAGGATTCTTTTTTGTGAAGAAGGATGGGTCTCTTAAGCCCTGTATTGACTATCGGGGTATTAACAAAGTCACTGTATGCAACTCTTACCCGCTGCCTCTGATCTCCAATTTATTTGACCAACTTAATAAGGCAGTACTGTATACCATAATAGACCTCAGAGGAGCGTACAACTGAATCCGTACCCTGGAGCAGGACAAATGCCTTCTGCGACTCATAGGAACTGGTGGCAGAAGGCAGTGGAGGCCTTTCAGAAACTGAAAATAGCATTCACGTCTGCACCTGTTTTGAGACATGCTGTCCAGATATTTCATTTATTATAGAAGTTGATGCCTCAGATGTGGGAGCTGGCGCAGTTCTCTCCCAACTGGATCCGAACGATTGCCGTCTGCATCCCTGTGCCTTCTTCTCAAGGAAATTATCTAGCGCTAAGAGGAACTATGATGTTGGTAACAAGGAGTTGTTGGCCACCAAAATGGCTTTGAAGAAGGGAGGCTTTGGTTTGAGGGGGCTGCTCATCAGATCACTGTACTTATGGACCACAAAAACCTTGCATTCATCGACTTTACAAAACGACAATCTGGAGGCAGGCCAGATGGGCCCTGTTTTTCATCCACTTTTGATTTATTATAACTTACAGACCTGGATCTTTAAATAGTAGGGTAGACGCCTTGTCCCGTTCCTTCCTCCCTGAGCATGCACCCGTCCCTCCCAATTGCCAATTGTCCCAAGCTCTACCATCTGCTGGTCTCTACCATCATTGTTTGTGGTCCTTAGCAGATCTTTTATAATCTCTGATCTGGCAAGACATCATAGAGCTGTGTAGCAGAAGGTGCAGGCATCTCACTTCGACTCACCGTCATTCAACAGACTAAGTCCAGGACAGATCTTCATAGTTCAAAGTTGTCGCTAGGGTTTAGCTGTCCACAAAGAATCTACGCATTCACCAACCTTTGATTAAACTGGGGCCATGATTTATTGTACCATTCTTTACTACTGAGAAAGTTAACCCTGTAGCTTTTAGATTGAAACTTCCCGAAAATCTGAAGATCCCCAATACTTTCCATTCTTCTCTGTTAAAATTATTCCAATCCAGAAGATTCCGTTCTTCTGCTCAATCTAGGTCACCTCCAGTGCTGGTGGATGGTCAGGAGGAGTTCCAGGTGAGACCATTCTGGAAGAGCTTTGGACCCGAGGAACGAGAATGGATTGCTGCCATAGATCTTCATGCTGACAAGCTTATCAAGGACTTCCATAAAAGATTCTCTGGGAAGCCTAGTCATAGGTGTCTTTCAACCTCTCAACAAGGGGGGGGGTAACTGTTACACATTGCTGCGTGTAACTGCTTACCTGCTCCAGTGAGTCCCTTTGTCCTGAAGGCACGTGTATGCCAGGAACTACACACGCCACTGTGTAGTTCCTGGCATACGCGTGGCAACACATCCAGTTATAGCGTCTGCTGTGCTAGGCTCTCTCTCCCTATGACAGTGTTCTGTGCCTTCTTAATAGTTGAGTGCCTTTTCTCCTTGGTCTCCCTTCTGTTCCAATGTGCTCCCAGTCCTGCCCTGTTCCTTGCCTATGCCATTTGATCTGCTGTGTGTGTCCGTTTCAATGAGAGCTCGTCCCAGTCTTGTCCACTCTCCATCTTGGTGGGTATCTTCTTGCTACTGGGGGTTTCTTCCGCTACCTTGCACTGTTGTGTTCTTACCGCCACTCCTAGGATCAGTCTGCTGTGGGCCACGATCTGCCATTTTCCTGCAGTCAGGCCTGTCCCCGCCATCAGGGGCTCCAGTGAACACCAGCCTCTGGTTAGACTCCATGCCCTGGTGGTTTGTTTCCCAACAATTTTTCACTTGTAGAACCCATGGCGATGACAAAAGCTGTGTTTGTTCTGGATATGACTAGCTTGTATGTTGGTCCTTCTGCATCCTTTGTCTTTACATCTATAATGCAGGAGTTTGACTGACCTAAGAGGTCTCTGATTATACTGCAGCGCGTGACCCTAATGGTCAAACCATTTATCTCTGTTGCTGAAATTGTGCAGAGTTTTCCCCCCAGGTGAAAGGCCAAGACAGGGCGAGTTAGGGAGAAGCCAAAGATGACAGCATCTAGGATAGCGCTGCCATCCTCCAGGCTCTTAATGTAGTCATCCCAGGACATGGTGGAGACTTTGGTGTCATGTGTTGCTTGCACAGGGTTGCCTTGTACTTTGTCACTCTGAGGAGTATTTGTGTGTGTGTGTGTGTGTGTGTGTGTGTGTGTGTGTGTGTGTGTGTGTGTGTGTGTGTACACAGGATCACATGACAACTTTTTAATAACACCTCCTAGCAAAAGCTTCTGTGAAAAACACTGTCCAAAAAAATACTAGTTTTTCCTATTGACAATAAAAGAAATACAGCTTGTGTGCTACTCTTGGATAGACTTTATTACACAAAAGCAAATTTGGGGACCTCTGCACTTTATTACAAAATATGCAAAGATGGCATTGTATTAGGTCATACTGTCACAATGACCCAGATCATAAGTTAAGTACGACAGGGGACTTATCCAAGTCAAGTCTCCTGTCACGGAACATCATGCGCGCGCAAGATGTTCTGCATGCGTACTTACAGATGTATGTCACTTTGTTACGTATGCCAGTAAGTACGCATAAGGGGCAGACCCATCATTTACAATATTCGTATCCCTGCCATACAGGTGGGGATAACCATGTAAACGAGGGGTCGAGGAAGCCGTTACAACTAGGTCTGCAGCCGTTCGGCCGAAAACCTAGTCATAAAAACTTAAGGTAGGAATCTGGACACATAAGTGTCTATAATACTGTAATACCCAAATCAAATCAAGGTTACAATCAAGGTAACAACCAGTGCAGGAGACGTTTACATCTTTCACAGTGCTTGGACAACAATTATATCTAATAGATAAGTAAAAGGGAAAACTTTAGGGAAAGGGGAATAGGACTGGGGAGGAAAAAAAGTTAGACCTGCCGCATAACCTTAATAAACACCTCAGAAGACGAACCTTAACAATAAATACATGTAACCTGACCATAAAACCCTCAATGAATCAGTAACGATTGTAGGAAAAGGAGAATGGATGGAAAGGAAAGTGAGGGGTTCAGGGGTAGTAGAGGATGGTGACAAGAGGATACAGCAGTAAGGTGCAGTCTAGGAAGGCTAGTTTCTGACGTTAAATATAGAAAACAATATAAATAATGATACATGGGTCAATAGATGATAGAGAACAATACATCATAGTCCCAGTTGCAAAAATGTGGTGACCTAATATAGCGCTCCAATTTGACCTAGTAATAAATGTGTAGCTAACAATGAAAATAACTCAGAAAGATGATACATGCCACATAAAGAGCATAATCAGTGAACAATGTTCAGTTTAAAATGTGAGAATCAAAATAGGGTACAAACAATGTATCCAGATACAGATCTGACAACATGTATCAGAGTTGGTATAAGTGTCTAAATCCTGAGATGTATCACAAGAAGGTTACAACAGGAAACATCAGGGAAGTCACAGAGTTTATGGCACAGAGACAATACAAATACTAGAGAAAAAACCTTGTGAGAATATCTATAAGGGGACCTGTGTAAAATTTTACATTTAATGAAACAAGTAAAATACCATATGAGGTCTATGGCAAAAATATGAGAAAATAATAATATAAAAATCGGCACCATTCAGAAAGAGGGAAATAATGATAATATAAGCAAATGTAATTATCATGGAAAAATAATAAATAAATGTTTCAAGAAATGAAAAAAGAAAAAAAGGAGGGATGGTTGAGGGAGAAACACAGCTGTTAGATGTAATCTGTGGATTAAGTAATACACTGACGCGCGTTTCGCCTGAAGCTTGATCACAGGACCTGTGACCAAGATGTGCCCTCCCGACACCGGGCACCATTCTCCCCGGTTTTTCACGCCAGCCATCTATGCCGCTCTCCTCTTCACTCCCTCCCCTCATTAGTACAGGTAAGGGAATCCACGGACCCGGAAGGGTGAAGCACCGCCGTGAGGCGTTTAACTGGGTGATAGGGTAAGTGGGATTGGTTTAAGCATAGGCCAGCGAGCAGTTATTTGGCTGATGATTCTGTTCCTCTATGGTATTACTTTATCCACAGATTACATCTAACGGCCGTGTTTCTCCCTCAACCATCCCTCCTTTCTTCTTTTTTCATTTCTTGAAACATTTATTTATTATTTTTCCATGATAATTACATTTGCTTATATTATCATTATTTCCCTCTTTCTGAATGGTGCCGATTTTTATATTATTATTTTCTCATATTTTTGCCATAGACCTCATATGGTATTTTACTTGTTTCATTAAATGTAAAATTTTACACAGGTCCCCTTATAGATATTCTCACAAGGTTTTTTCTCTAGTATTTGTATTGTCTCTGTGCCATAAACTCTGTGACTTCCCTGATGTTTCCTGTTGTAACCTTCTTGTGATACATCTCAGGATTTAGACACTTATACCAACTCTGATACATGTTGTCAGATCTGTATCTGGATACATTGTTTGTACCCTATTTTGATTCTCACATTTTAAACTGAACATTGTTCACTGATTATGCTCTTCATTTGGCATGTATCATCTTTCTGAGTTATTTTCATTTTGTTATCTACACATTTATTACTAGGTCAAATTGGAGCGCTATATTAGGTCACCACGTTTTTGCAGCTGGGACTATGATGTATTGTTCTCTATCATCTATTGACCCATGTATCATTATTTATATTTTTTTTCTATATTTAACGTCAGAAACTAGCCTTCCTAGACTGCACCTTACTGCTGTATCCTCTTGTGACCTCTCAGTGCACCATCCTCTACTACCCCAGAACCCCTTACTTTCCTTTCCATCCATTCCCCTTTTCCTACAATCGTTACAACAATTATATCTCCTGCTTTAGAAGAGAAAATTGTTTTGAGCTCCATTACTTCAACACATCTTGAAGGCCTCTTCTGTAAAATTGATGCTGTATGTATTAGCACAAAAAAGTCCTAAAATACTGTACAAATCAAACATGTCCTCTCCCAGTGTGAAAAATTACCTATGAACAAGAGCTAGATGGTTAACAGCTCATCTGTGGAAGACTCTACTTACCTCTATGGATATGTGCCAAAGCCAAAGTGACAACATGATGTAAACACGAGTTCCAAGCAGAGAAGGACTCCTCCTTCTGCGTCATTACCTGTTAGATAAAACATAACATGGGGTAAACTGGCTCAGCTGCTGCTAGAATTACCTTTCATTATAAAGACTATCCAAGGAAATCAAATAAATGCTTCTCTCTGCACTAGGAACTTCTATGTTAAACTCTACTCCCAGCGGATTTAAAATATTAATGTGATGATTTCGTAATTAATCTAACTGTTTATTTGCTTTTTTTTGCCTTTTTTTAAAATGCATCCATAAGACGTCATGTAACATCTTTAACATCCACTCACCTGAGGACTAAAGCAGGGTACACGCTCAAGAGATCAAACAATCACAGGCTGTTTCAAAAGATTTTTGAGCACCTTTGGACAGTACACACTGGAGAGATATCTGGTGAAACGGTCCTTTGATTGTGTGATTGAAAAGATTATCTGTTGAAAAAGCCACAGTGTGTACCCAGCCTTAGATTCCAGAAACCCAAACAGGTCAGAGAACAAGTTATTTACTTAGAAAAGTTATGAAAACACACTGGCCAAGTAAACACTATAAAATCTCAACATAGCCTCTGTCCTGTACAACAATCACAGTGCATCTGGAGATTGAATAGAATCCACATCCTGCTTCTGACCCCTTTATTCCCTGGACAAGAGAAGAGCACATCCATTCCGTGATTGGACAGCCTCAGAATACTTAGAAGAGACATATCTCTATGTAACTATATGCTGCCTCAGAAGCTACTGTGAAGACCGTTTCCTTTATATAGGTGCTCCAATACCCCTTTTTATGATCCAAAAGAACACAAAATACTTTACTAATTGCCTATACCATTCTAATAAAATATTCATGACATTATATATAAAGGTAAATTAATGGCATTACATATAGAGAAAAAAATCAAGTTAAAAAATTGGTCCAACAATGTAACATGTCACAATGGGTCCATCAAAGATCCAACAGTCCAAATAGGGGGTCATAGCATATCAAAATTATTATTCCCTTACATCACTGATTAAAGCAATATACTGTGGTTTAAAAATAGAAATGGAATCATGATTTTTTTTCCCCTTACTATTCCACAAAATCCAGGGTTGAGCAGAGAATACTATTGAACTAAATTGGTAACTTGCAAGTAAATGGAACAAGTCGAGTTAAAAAGAATACAAATAACAAACAGAGGTTAGCAAATGGGTTCCATTCCCACACTTGTTAAACTTAAGTAACACCATGCCTCACCCGTTGATGTTAGTAGAACAAAAAAATAATTTATCAAAAAATAAAAAAATGTGACAACTTACTATAACAACTCAGCATTATGGTATTTTCATTTTATTTGCCAAAGGTATACATTTGGATATCAGTGTTCCTTGCTGTACTGATAAGGGAATCATAAATAAGAGGTAATTAAGGTGGCAAATGGGCAATAATATTGTACTTATATAACATTACAATAAAGAACAAGATGTCTCTTATAATTTCCTTTCATGATCATACATTGCTTTGTTGTTTTTTTCCAGTCAATTAAACTTGGTATCTACTTTATGAAGATGCACATTTCCCATGCTAACTTCACTTTTACTGTGCTGTTCCTTACCATATTGCACATATCACCTTATTAAAATGACTATGTATGACAGGTTTAACATTTATATCCTAATATATATATATATATATGCCCTGGCATCCATGGGCATGCTGATGCTTATAGTTCTACAAGCATCAGCATGCCCTGTTGGAGCACAAGATAGGGCAGCGTTAAAAATCCGCGCCTCTCAGGGGCGGATTTTTAATTAACGATATCATTAAAAAACGGCGTATTTTAAACGCAAAAAAATATTTGAATAGTAAAAAAAAATGTATCCTAACAAGCCAAGAAATACAGAATGGGTGTTTAAAAACATTGCTATATTACATATACAGACTCCTCCTCCGGTGGGTGTGGCTATGACATCAGCACTAGGCTGAGTAACTGAACAGGTGCTAAGTAAGTTCCCGCCCTTTATATCTGTACATAAAGCTGTGCTGAGGTACAGGGCTCAGTCAGTATGTGTAAGAGACAGTGTACAGTTAGTTACTGGAAGACTGTTACCAGTGTGTTTTCCCCTCATAGTGTGCTGTGTATATCATATACAGTCTGTAACCTGCTTATATCATCTGCTGCTGTGTATGCTGTATAAACCCTGTGTGATCCTGTCATACTGTATAACGGTTATACTGCCTCTGAGTCTCTCTATTGTTTCACTACAGCTGTTAAAAGGTGTTAAACCTGCCATTGCAATTTAATATACAAACATGATGGAAGGCACATTTTCTGTGTGGCTTTACCTCTTACCCACTGTCAATATCACATATACTCTGCTCAACAATTTATGGCACAATGCATCTGTATGTTTTTTTTAATCACAGTTGGAGAAAGGAAAGGATATTCCATTACATATTGAATTCGACATCCAGAATCTCCCTCCAAAGTATAAAGGAACTATCTTAAACTGCACTGACGGACAGAGGATAAGAGGAAACTTTTATGAGCATCATTGTCAGAGCGTGATAACTACCTAGAAGCTGTGCCCCAAGAATACCAATCGCTCTGATAGGTAGCTTTCATTTTGTTTGCTGCTGTGTGCTGGTTACTTGAAGTCAGAAGCTGAACATCTACAGTATGTTTGACCAAATAAGAAAGAACTGTACCCCCAGAAGGAGAACTGTCAATATTACAGGCTGCCCATTTCTGTACATAATTATTATTAAACAAAAAAAAGATAGCAAATAACTTTCTAAATAGAGGCTAAACTGCACTGAGTGCAGGGAGGGTGAGTTACTAGCCCGGAAGGGCAAAGCATAGCCATGAGGCTATTAGTCTCCATCTGTTTAGGGTAAGCCTCCGGAGTTGATAGCGTAGGAGGGTGGATGCCGGTAAAGTAGTGATTATGGACCGGATTTTCACCAAAGTATTTCTTCTTCTTCTTCCGAGCGTAGTTATACGTGTATAGCTTCTACGCATGTGTAGTAACTATTTTACACTACAAAACGTTACGTAGATTGCGTACATGCGGTCTTTAAGGTGTCTTTATGTGTATATTTCATCTAAAATGCAATTATTTGAATATCGATACTATGTACATAATGTTCTGCACGGTAAAACTTGGTAGTGCTAACATATATATCCTTTTTATTCATGTCCTAATAAAAATTAGATTTTTTTTATATATATATGGCCTGTGTGTGCACAGCATTAATCAGTCTTACAATGCTTAGCCTCTATTTAGGAAGTTATTTGCCATTTATTGCTTGTTTAATCCTTCACTGTAGCAGCTGCATAATATTTCATCTGTGCAGTCCCTTCGTTTTCTTTTTTTCCCTCTTTTTCTTTTGCTCCTACTTATATTGAACATATTATAATTATTATTATTTTGATTTGTGACTTTATTAATTGATTCTGTTGACAGATGAACTGTTTATATTTCCAATATCTGTTTTTAGGTGTATGGGGATATATTGAGCTGCCAAGCCATGATTAATATGTATAGAGACATTTGAAAGATAATTTCTGTAGTTTGATTACTGGGCCTGTACTACCTACCAGTTACCGAATCCTCTTGAAATTGAACTTTCAGAATAAGATATTAGCACAGTGGTTCCCAAACTTTCTCAGTTTGAGGCACCCTTAGGGTCTCCATATTTTTTTTCAAGGCACCCCTAAGACAAAAATAGAATAGAATACAATAGGAAATAGAAACATTCTGAGGCACCCCGGTTAGAGCGTCAAGGCACCCCAGGGAGCCGCGGCGCACAGTTTGGGAACCACTGTATTAGCCTAAAGTATGTTATTTGGATTTTACAAAGCTATAGGAAGTGTCAAAAGTCACATAGGAAGACTGTATAAGATCCAGCCTACCCCTGGGACAATTCCTTCCTTTGACTTTTTTATTTCATGTAGGTGCTGCATGATTGATTTACTTTTTTTTTTTTTTACAATTATTAACTATTTCTATTATTATTTGGGCTCTAAATGAAAAGGCTGGTGTTGTCAGTATATTTAAGATTTGTTTTATATATTTACATGGTGTGATTTATAATGAATTTATGGTTTTATTAATTATATGAATGTTTTATTTTTATATGAAAACACATTTCTGCTGTTATTCCAGAGAATATGTCTAAAATATAATAGGAACTTTTCTTAGAGCTGTGCATCCTTGGAGTTTTCCCATTTCTTAATGGTATATACGGTACTGTCTAGTTTTATAGTATTTAATACAGTCTGGGTAATTATATACTGCACACTAGGTAAGAATCTACTTTCTAGATTTGATTAAACTAAAAAACAAATAGCATTTATAGTATTTAATCGTAATACATGCAGTAATTTACACCTACTTAAGTTACAACATTTACTTGATGAAAAACAAACAGGTACTACAATAACTATGCCAATTCCTAGTAAATATCCGATACCTAACTACCTTATATCCCTGCCAATAAAAAAAATATAAAGTGCATTGTCTTTTTGTTTCCTTTGCAGGTCTCTTGATAACTGTAAGCATCACTACGAGAGACAGTCTTCCATTCCATAGTGTAATCTTACTTGATGACCTAAAATGATCTGACCGTACTCTGGAAAATTATTTTCCCAATACAACCATTATAGATTATAACAAAAGTAAGCTCAAACACCCATGTCCATAAACAGCATTATGATTTACTGTTATATGTCAAAACATATCAGGCATTCCATTTCATGTTTGTTCTATTTATAGCACCAAACAATACAAAAAAATGTGTCCTAATAGTATTAGACAGCTTGACAGAGACAAAAGATGTACTTAGCTCAGAATTTGGTGTAATACCCTTTTTAACAAACTCCCCCACAAGGACATTCTGAAATAATGATCTGTTGTGAGTACATGAATAGGTAGGCCTTCAGTAAATTACCTTGTGGTAAAGTCTGGCAGCCAAACCCCGCTGCAACACCCTTTCTCGAAAATTGACGGCTTTCAGGAAGAATGTCAAATTCGTTATTTTATCTGTACTGATTGCCAAGAAGCTGCAAAGAGAACAAAAGTGTATTATTAAGAAGATGTTATAGATTCAGCATGAAATACAAAATTCTTTTTTTTTTTAACTCACTTTAATATTAACTAACAAAATACCATTATATATTCTGATAAACCAAAGCCTTTAATTTAATACATTTCTTTCAAGGGTGGTATCTATTTTTAAATGGAGGATTCCTTATCAATAGAGACCAAAAGCAAGCATGGAGGTTTAGGTATATCTGGATAGCCTTAAGGTTCAACAAGGGTCTTCGCACTAGAGGGCAATGACAATGTATTTTCTATTATCTTCTTGTTTTCTATGCATGATATTACTGTATATTCTAAACCCGTGACATCATTACACACCGAGCAAATACTTTAACAACTTTATTCCTCATATCCTGCCCTGGAAACGGCAGGGCATCAAATCTCTATTTATTTTAACTGTTGATAATATGATTACAATAACATTATTCACATATATATTTAACAGAGATATTTTATGCTACTTTCACCCAACTAATTTTGACATAAATCTGTTCATAATTAAACAGCAATGTGCAACCAACTGCTAAGATAGAAAACAATATTACCTATTTCAACCTCCACTTAGTGCAGTATGAGCTAATTTGTTGGTTGGTAAACAGTGAGTCAGACCAAGTGACCCAAATATAGTTTTATAGACAATAATACAGTGAAAGAAAGACAGTGGTCAAGGCTACAGGGTATTTTCTACCAGTTCAGATGAGGACATGACAGATAATGAATCTGTGAAAGGAAGAATGTAGATAATGCCTCACACCCACATAGAATAACTTCCTGCGTTACAGAATTAGAATCACCTTATGTCCTCAGGTGGATCTGAAGTAAAAGCACGTCTCATCTATTTATGGTTGTGCGGCCAGCTTCACAATGCAAGCAACAGGTTATATAAATGTCTGATACCTGTCTCTACTCCATGCACTTTCTATTATTATATTCAGTAAATATACAGCAGCTTCCCTGACAGTACTGTATTTTGCACAATAAAATTCAGTAAATATTAAACTATAATGCAATACAATACACAATGTTAATACATATATCTTGGGAGAGACTTTTCTATTTTAGTGGCATTTTTTTCATGTTGTGAGATGTGTTACAGATTGCGAAATAGGGACAGCCAAAAGTGTCTTTTCGGCTGTCCCTATTTCGAATGTGTAACACCGCAGAATTCAAAATATCACACTTATTGATAGATCATGAACTTTTCTTTTTTAAAATATTTTATTTTCAAAAAGTGGATACATAAAAGTATCAACATTCAGGCAAAGACATTGGTCATTTGAAAATGTTTATATACATATATGTTACTTAACAGAGTCAATATCATTTTGTTTAACTTTAATAAACATACACGTTATATACCAAGAAGAAAAGAGAAAGATATAAGGAAAAGAAATAGAAGAATAGAAATAGGGTGGCCACTAAGAAAAGAAGAAAAATATCAAATGAGAAAGATAGCTAAGGAGAAATCATGAGTCAGATGGATCATTTGGCATACCTACAGCGGTATTGGTAACCACACATGAAAATGGGTTGCCACGGTTCCCAAGTCTTACAGAGGATTTTAGCTGAATTATGGATTATACATGACATATACTCCATTTTATAGATGTACCACATATTTTGCAGAAACATATGAAAGGTTGGGGCTTCTGATTGGTGCCAATTAGCAGCAATAAGACATGTAGATGTAGATGCCATTAGTTGTATCAATTTGTTCTGATGCCGTGAAGCTCCAGGAATACCAAGAGGAAGTAAAAAATGTTTAGGAGAAAAAGGACTATGTAATGAGAGCAACTGAGTCAAAAAATTACGAACTTCCCTCCAGTATAAATGGAGCTTAGAACATGCCCACCAAATATGCTTATAGTCACCTCTTGCAGTACAGCCTCTCCAACATGTGTCTGAAACATCAGGATAAAAAGTGGCCACTCTAGTTGGTACCATATACCATCTAAACAATAACATATATATTTTCTTTCATTCTAACACAAAGAGAGGATGTTGCCACATTTTCCCTGATCTCTTCCCAATCTTCTAATCCCCCCTTAATCTTCCATCCAGGCACCTTCATGTTTTTCCACATTTTCTCATGATCCTTAAGCTAGTTCGGAATATATAATAGCGATAAGACCTTTGAAAGTTTTACGTTTAAGATAAAGAGTCTCAAAGGGAGTATAGGATCGGATACAAAGTTGATTTTTCATTGAAGCATGAAAGTGTCGAATCTGAAGATACTGATAGAATATTGAGTTGGGAAGATCATATTGTCATTGAAAGTCAGCAAAGGAGGGAATTCAAATGAGTCCATAAGGTCATTAAGGTTAACTATACCTTTTGACACCCAAGCAGGGTAGCCTTGAAAGTCCTAAGCCAGGGGAAAAAATATGATTATTAGAGAGAGAAACAATGGGGCAAGGTGAGGGGAAAAGATTATGCTTTGTGCGAACACTATCCCATAGGGTTAACCAGTGTGCAATAATTGAGTGTTGTGAAGATTTTAATGGTCTGGAAGCCCTCTGAAGTCAAAGCAGGGAAGTCACTGAGTGGACATTGAGACCGTGTGCTTCTATAGGCCATACCCACATTGACTGAGGCGAGGTCCACATAACACATTGGGCCAGATGTGCAGCACAATAGTAACGCCAGAAATTCGGGAGGCCAAGGCCTCCTCTAGCAATAGGGCACTGAAGAAAATTAAGTCGCACTCTAGGCCTTCAATTCTGCCAAATAAAGAGGTTAACTTGACATTGCAAGGTCTTAAAAATTGATATTGGAACGCGAACCGGAAGAGCTTGAAATAGATAAAGAAGCCTTGGGAGAACGTTCATCTTTACAGCATTTATTCGACCTGTCCATGAAATAAAATAATTGTGCCAATTATCTAAGTCATTTTTAATTTGATGTTAAATAGGAGGATAATTAGCTTCGTAGAGCTGTATATAATTCTTGGTAATGCAAATACCTAAATATTTTATAAGTTTAAGATTCCACTGAAAAGGGAACAGACTAGATAGGTGGACACGGTCTGCATCAAAGAGATAAAATTCCAAAACCTCTGTTTTCTGGGGATTTATTTTATATCCTGAGTATTTACCATACTGATCCAACTCATTTAAGACTCAGGGAAAGGAAGTTATAGGTTGGGAAATAGTCAAAAGCACATCATCAGCATACAATACGATTTTATATTGCATTGTGCCTACAAGGATGCCTTGAATTTGTGAGTTATTGCAAATACAAATAGCCAAAGGCTCTATGAGAAGTGCAAAAATAAGAGGGGAGAGGGGGCATCCCTGTCGTGTGCCATTAGTTATCGAAAAAGGTTGGGAGGTGACTCCCATGATTGTTACTACAACGGAGGAAGATTTGTAAAGAGCTTGAATAATAGATTATAAACTTTTAACTATGGCAGCACCACAAAAATGCTCTATGAATATTTAACAACAAATCAGAAGTGGAAGTTTATTATGGTATTGCAAAACCACAGTGTACCCCAAGGCACAATTCAGCAGGCAGATAATCTGCTAACTCCTCTATTCTTTGAAGATCTTAATTTACAACTATAACTTGACATAAAAGCTTTGAAAACACCTTGAGGGATAATAACATCCAAAAAAGAATTATTTCAGACAGTATTTTATTGAACATGGAAAAAAGTCACATCCTTAATGTGAACAATCAATGTACTGCCTGTATAATCATCCTTTTATTTTTTATTTTTTAACAAAGGCAGTCCCGTATTAACTAACCTTCCTCGAATGTCTAGGGTACAAAAGAAACTTAGTTTGATCATTTCTGCAGTAGCTTGAAAAACAATTTTGCATATGTGGATAAAAGAGGAACCCCCATCTATGCCACTGTTTAAGAGTAAGCTGTTTTTTGTGTTTACGATGGATTGGGTAGAATCTTCCTTGCATAAAGAATCCAAAATGGAGTCCTTCTTTGAGACCTGGCAGGAATTTATAAATCTGCAGCCACACAGTATTAGATCTAAAATTCACACTTGTTTTTGTCATACTAGTCGGTATAAAATGAGAATTTTTATTAATGACCCCCCTATTGACTTTCCTTAACCTGTATAAACCAGGAGGTGAGCAGCTGTGTCCATGATGTGATCTGATGTGCTGTACTTTAATCAGTTTCAATATACATTGATAATCCAACAGTCGCTTGTTACCTGTATAATGCAATGTTCTATGTACATCATTGTACTCTCTGTATGTGTCAACCACTTGCGTATTATTTGTATTTAATTTATGTCCTTCCAATAAAAAAAAACCACAAAAAACAAAGGCAGTCCCAATAAAAGTATCTGCTTCTTTCCTAAGAACACTCCAATTTGTGGTAAACTTATTTGGAATGCAAAAAAAGCATTAAGACTAAAGGAGCTAAATCTATACATAAAAGTGGAACAGGGCTCCCCATATTTGAAAAATATTATCAGGAAATCAAGAAAAGTTATTAATTTTTATCATGTTGGACCCAGAGAAAACAACAAATGATTGATATAAAAAAAATCTTCTCATGTTGATTATTTCTTGGTAAGCATTTTCAAAGATATATATTAAAGACATAATTCTTGATCGTCCTACATATTTATTGAGAATACCCTAAAAAAAAAAATTTTGATTGTTAGAGAAATCACAATCAACTATCATAGTCAATAGTTGGCTGATAGGACATACCAAAAACTAATCAGTTAACTCAAAATTATCTTTATAGAACTCTATTATGGCCGTTCGTCAAAGTGAAAATTTGAATGCAAAAGTATGAAAATATTGAAACAAATATAAATGAATGGAATTTGATTGTTTTAAAATTAAATTAGCGGAATAAAATTATGGTATAACACTGTATACCAGACTCCTTTAAATCACTGTTTGCAGCAGAACGGTATATTATTTCCTGCTGCCCTCTTTTCCTTCCTCATAAATATTTCAATTTCTGTCTCTTTTTTACATTCTTCTCAATGTTCCAAAATAAGTCGTTTATATTATATTCCACCAGTACTTTGAACCTATCAGTACTTTGGAATATACTTCAAAAGTTTCATATTTATTTATAGGATTTTTTCACTCCAGATGAAAAACATTGCTTGAACTACAACATACACAATTCACATAAACTGTGTTTTATATTGGATCAATATGAGTGCTAAGTTTAAATTTACCTGGCCTGAACTCAAATGCTACTTTAAACTTCTACTTCTGAATATCTAACCATAACTCTAAAGGGAAGTAAACAGTGTTGTTGTATAGAACATTATTATTACATTATTGTTCTTTATGGATCCTTGTCATATTTGTATGTCTTTTCAGAATTGTACTATCTGTACTATGCCTATGGCATAAGCCTTTTGTGGTTTCAGTTATAGCTGAATGACTTAATTTGTCTCTGTTAACACTGTGATTGCTTTTTTCTTACTTTCAGTCCCATGACTCTGAATCATAACAATACTTTCAGGTATATTTTGCTGGCAATTTCCTCTTTTTTAGAGATATTCTGATTAATATATTTTGAAATATGGATTTATTAGATTATATTTAGACCAGAGATCTTTTTCTTTTTTGCAGTAATCAGTTACATCAGTGGAATTACCTAAATAAATTCTGGCAAGAAATATGACACATATATTAAATGTTTATGTCAGTGCCCCCCGGGTGGTAAAGAGAATTGTGTTTTTAATCAAAATATGGCTAAATGGAAATAAAGTGAAATGGACAATAATCAAAGAGAACTAATTATTATAGGGTTATAGTCCAAAAGACTGTTACTAGGGGGTGTGCACAGGGCCGGGGCTAGGGTGTTCGGCGCCTCCCTGCAAACTTTAAATTTGCGCCTACCTGTTTAACAATTTGCCATTATATTTACTAGAGTATAGTATCCATGTAAGCATCATCATAGGCGACCCATGGCATAGGCCG
>WWET01005581.1:76704-90477 GCA_011038615.1 Limnodynastes dumerilii | reverse complement strand
TATATATTTTCCCTGTATCTGAAATCCTTCAGTATTAGGGATTTCTAATAGTGTGCGCCAGCCAAGTGGATATCTATAAGTGTTTGCAGATTATTGTTTTTACTCTCTATTGATGGTACATAGTGGTACGTACCTTTACCACTACGGTAGGCTGCTTTACACTACGCACCTGTGTTGATTTGTACTCTTATTGTTTTTATATCTATTCTCCCCATCTCCACACTGGTACAATAACACGGCTGCCAATATGTTTTCCCATAGAGTACATAGAATGAAAATTGTAGATAATATTTTTACACAAGATACCGTCTCTGTCACACATAACCCCCCCATTCAACATGAAGAAGAAGATCTAGACAGATTGATGAAAAAATTAGAATTTATACTACTTAAAGAAAACAGTATATGGTGGGATATAGTGGCCCTAGAGAAATATATGGCAGAACACATTATCCCTAAAGGCCTAAGAATTTTTAAAGCCCCTTCCTTTGATTCAAAATGTGAGAATTTTAAGAAAGAATGGAAAGCTATCATTGACAGATGCTCCTTCTCACTTGTTGACATTGTCATTCAGGAGAGAAGGAGAGAACTGGGTATTCTTGAAGAGGAAATTACTAAATTAGAATCCCTGACTATCCCTTTTAGAGATTTACCTGAGTTTAAAGAATTAGAAGTCAAAATGGAAAGAAAAATTAAGAAACATGAGAAAGAAATTATTTTAAGAAAACAGAGTAAATTAAATAGGGATAAAAACACCTTATTAGCTGAAGAAGAAGGTATCTTCAATATATCAGAAAAAGACAAAGACAAGGGAAAGAAAAAGAAAGATAAACCGGAAACAGGAACAACTAAAAATAATAATAAAAAGATGGGAGGAAATAGACAGGATCAAAACTCCAATCAGAGCAATAAAAGGAATAATTCCAATTATCCAAATACACCAAAAAAGAACCTGGAAGGTAATAATACCAACACCCAGGGATCCACTCACAATGTCAACCACAATAGTAGACATCCTATAGAACACACAAGAAATGATAATTATGACTCACATAATCAAATGAATCCGACAGAAACCAATGATAGTAGATATCCATCAGAGCAACAAAGGGTTAATAATTATGATACACATAGAACCCCATATCAACCAGACTACTACACAAGAAGGATTGAAAATCCTAATGGATATTATAATAACCACCAATTTAGGGATAATTTTAGACAGTATAACAACAGAAATGGGAGATTTTATAATCCCTTCTATAATAATAAGAACAGGTATTATAATCAAAATAGGCCTTATGACCAACGAAATCAGTATCATAACAACAGGAATCATTTTTATGATCAAAGATGGCGCTATCCCGAATATGATATATTTTATAATAATAGAGATAGATCATCCTATAATGACTGAAGATGGAATGACGAACATTATAGGAATGACTATCAGTATCACAACAATAATTATAGGAATGACCAACAGTATAATACTAAAAATCAAAGAGACTCTATTTACAATGATCGTACGATCCTAGACATCCCGCTTGAGAACAGGTTTTCACCTCTGAGGGACAGATCAGAGACAGAGGTTTTTCAAAGGGAGGAGCACAAACATCATACCCCATAGTAACTAAAAGTATTACATATAGGAGGACCAGAGGGGGTAAAAAAAGAATCAGAACTAAACCTAGGAAGACAAAAGGTATTTTAGAGAATAATGATACAAATAAAAATTTGATTTCACAAGATAGTGGTATCTTCAACCTCAGCAAAAGAGTTTTAACCAAAGAAGAAAAGATGGTATTACAGAAAGGTCTAAAATTTGCTCCTATTAATAATTTAGATCCTTTCAACACATATGTAGATATTCAGAAATACATAAGAAAATTGACCATCAAAAAATTCTTTGCTGCAAAAGATAAACAAGGATTACCTAATAAAGAAGAAACGGAAGTAAATAAGTATATTGATAACCCTTTTAAGAAAAAATCTACATTCTATCCTGCCCATATTAAAGGATGTTTTATTGAAGCATTTGGTAAAATGGTGAGTGAAGATATGAAAAAGATAAATGATAAGAAAGGTAAAAGATTTAAGAATAATCTAACTAAAAAAGAAATAGATGCATTGAGAAATTTACAAAAAGACATAAATATTATAATCAAACCCGCAGATAAAGGCGGGGGAGTGGTAATTATGGATAAGGAAAAATATATTGCAGAAATAGAGAGACAGCTAAACGATAACGAGACTTATAGAAAACTTAAAGGTGATCCAACTCAGAAAATTAAAAATAATTTTAATATATTAATACAAAATTATCTACAGGAAGGTACAATTACACAATCAGAAGTAGAATGTCTTACCATTTCAAAACACAGCACTCCAGTTATCTATATCCTACCCAAAATCCACAAAAATCCCCTAAATCCCCCAGGTAGGCCCATTATTGCTGGCACTAATTCTATAACATCAAATTTATCTCAATTAATAGATTATTACCTTCAACCCATTGTTATCTCCACTCCAGCCTATATAAAAGATACAGCAGATATTTTGAATAAACTGAAAGATCTTAAATGGGAACAGGATATGTTTTTAGTAACAGCAGATGTCACTGCCCTCTACACCATCATCAAGCATAGTGATGGTGTAGAGGCTGTGACAGAAAGTTTAAAAACTAATGATTGTAAGGAAGATGTCATGAGATTTATTTTAGATGGTATTAATTTCATTCTTAATAATAATTATTTTAATTTTAATTGAGATCTTTTTCTCCAGACGAAGGGCACAGCCATGGGGACCAGGTTCGCCCCTAGCTATGCCAACCTCTTCATGCACCAATGGGAAGAACGTTTCGTGAGGGGCGGACATGCATGGGGCGAATTCCTGGTCTCCTGGTGGAGATATATCGATGACATGCTCTTCGTCTGGAAGGGGAATGCAGATGATCTTAATAATTTTTGTACACATCTTAATCATAATTTTAACAATATAGGGCCTGATCCAGAGCTACGATCGCAAGCGAGCGTACGCTCATCGTAAGCGAAAATTCGTGAAAAAATTCGCACCGCGCATGCCCAGTATGACAGCTTCCGGTCGCCTGGACGTCATGAGCGAATAGCGGTCGTATTGTGAGCGAAATATTCGCTCGAGGGGCGTGCGTTCAGTACGACGGTCGCCTGGGCGCTCGTTTTACTACACGGATGCGGGGATAGCCATTTAAATTGTACAGTATGGGCGTGCTAAGCCCGTACGCTCAGCGTATTCTGTGCGAAATTTCGTACGGCCGACGGTCGTACCCAGTGTAGGGTATAGCCGCCGTAAGCAGGTACTTTACTATGGGAGTGTTAGGGGCGTGCATGTTTATTCGCCCGCCGTGCGAATTTTCGTAGCTCTGGATCAGGCCCATAGTCCTTACTTTTAATATCAGTAAAACTGCTGTAAACTTTTTAGATTTAACCATATACCCTAAAGATGGGAGTTTACATACCTGTAGTTACTCTAAACCGACAGATGTAAACTCATAAATCAATTGTAGTAGTGGACATCATAACCAATGGTTAAAAAATATACCCATGGGGCAATTTAAACGACTCCATCGAAATTGTACTGAAAAGAATATTTATACATCTAAAGCAAATATTTTAGCCGAATAGTTCGTAGGTAAGGGGTACAACAGAGAAGATTTAAGTAAAATTATAGAAAATGTCGGAGAAATAGAGAGAACTAGTCTTTTAAAAAAGAAAGAAGTTCCACTAGATAGTATTAAATCTAAAAAATATGATACTGCATTCATTACACGGTATATCAAAGAACATAAAAAAATAGAAAGTATTTTCAGAAAACACTGGAGCATCCTATTACAAGATCTCACTTTGAAAGAGTTTTTACCTAATAAGCCACATTTTATTTATAAGAAGGCCCCAAATTAAAAAAATAAATTGGTTAAAAGTGCCTTGTTTGATAATAATACACCTTATATCAAATCAAAAGGCTTTTACAGATGTGGCCAATGTAAGATGTGCCGTACCTGTGAGGGACCTAACAAAATAGAAACATTTAATATAAATAAGCAAGAATATAAAATTAAACAATTTGTCACATGTAACTCTAAAAATGTAATTTATCTATTAGAGTGCAGATGTCATCGAATATATGTGGGGAAAACAAGTAGACCTCTGAAAATTAGATTGGGAGAACATCTCTATAATATTTCTAAAGGGAAAGACACACACCCTTTATCTCTACATTTCAAAAATTCGCATGATTGTTCCCCTAACCATATTATTAGGTTTTTAGGGATCCAAAATATATCACCAGACTGGAGAACCAATAACTTGAGTTCACGGTTGGCTAAATCGGAGATGCAGTGGATCTACCAATTGGATTCACTCATCCCTAAGGGCCTGAATGCAGACTTTGAACTCAAGTGGTTTCTCACCTAAGAGAGCTTTCATCATAGGGAGACGGATAACATATTGGGAATACGACCCTACCACCCTGGACAGGCCCAAGCCTGTCTGATCTTGGAAGCTAAGCGGGTGTGGGCCTATATAGTACCGAGTGGGAGACCCCTCGGGAATAATAGGTGTAGTATTCCCCATCACTTTCCGTCTAACCAGAAGGCTCATCTGGTGGGTTCCTGGCCCCCTCCACTGCATCTCTGATTTATCCCTATTAATTCTCTTATTATTTTAAATATGGATGACATATCTTTCTCTTTAATTGTATGGCCATTTCCATCTGTTTTTAGGACATACACCCTTAATCAGCGAGTTATCCCCTACACCCTTAATAGACCTTCCCCCTATTTTAGTCTATCTTATTTTTGAGGATAGGTAGACTTTTTTGTTTTGAAAAATAGCCTTTATAGTAGGGTATTTACATTTTCCATGGTTTTCTAATAAGGTGTGAGGGAGTTTATTTATGTGTCTTTTTACTTAATTTAATATGTGTTTTAAATTAATTTATTGTATCTCTTAGGTTTACTATCGATTTTGCTTTATCCATGATCCTTTATTTTAGAGGATTAATATTTCCAGAGTGAGTGTGATTGGTTTTACGATGGTTTATTTACTATTTCCTGATTATCTCATGTGACTCATATATTTGTGTCATATGAACTCTGGTATTTTGGACTTTATGCCTCTCTACTGTTATTCGTTAATACTATTGCCCTTGCTGAATATGTTACCCACGTGTTAGCCTGGTATACTTTTTTAAATTACAGCCTTTATTTATTCCCTATTGAGGACGGTATTTATATGGTTCTATGTAAATTTATGGAAGTATGCAGTTTCCGCTTTCCATTTATTCCCCAACGATAATGTTATTAGCTTTGTTTATGTGTATCCACGGAAACATGGTATTTCCATGTTGGTGCATATAGCTGAAATACTTATGCCTGTTGCCCAATTACTCTAACATATAGGTCAATGAAATAGATAATAGACATCATGAGATTTTTTCTATCTTCTTCATTCTTTTAACTATGTCTCATTTAATCTGTTTTTGAAATGTGTTTCACGTTATTACTGCAGTTAAACGGAGAAGGTGTTTGTTATTGCCCATCACTTAATGTATACAAATTGACAACATCTCTAAACGTATAAGGTGTAATGGATTTTTCTGACCTCCGTGTCAAATCCTCTCCGTTTCCATTATAATCATTGTCTGCCCATGTAAAATCCAATAATTGAATATATATTTTCCTTTTGACTATTCTTAGAACACCCCATTGCTAGAAAGCATTAAAAGTATTTACTTAATAGGATCTAATTAATTATGCAAATGATAACGGAAGACCTCTATTTAAACCTTCCGTTATCTACTATCCCCACTGCCTTGAGAAAGACTCTTAAGTCGAAACACGTTGGTGGTGTGTTTACAGTGAGGTGTGTGAGTTCCAGACCAGCTTCCGTAGAGGTCTTGCTTAATCCCGGGTTTCCATCTTTACTATCTCCGATAGCCTAGGTACGGAGCTCTCCCCTCGGGGGGACTATTTATTTATTTGTTTATTCTTTGTCTTATTTTTATTGGGTGTTTTACTGTATTATTAATTGAATTATTTAATAAATTTGTATTTTTATACCCTTCCATAAACTCATTTGTATTTTACTTTTATCTCCACGGCGGTGTCCGTGCACCACCCCCACGTGGATGTCAGTGCACTATACAGCGCATTCCCGTTTGGAAAAGAATCCTCTACGTTAAAAGTCTACTTTGTGCTAGAGACTGAGTCTGTGTGAAGGGAAAGAAAAGGAAAAGAAAAGAAACATTCCGAGGATTGATATTTGTCTATGCACTTTTGAGTCGGCGAGACTTCTGATAAGTGGCTCATAAACAGTAATTTCAGGGTCCTAAAGAACATCGTCGTTTACATCAACACAAGAGATATCTTCACCTTCATCCCTGCTGCGGACTGTGAGAGGACATTCACGTCCAGACTTTCTTTTTTTATTCATATTTATCTATCAGACTTGTTTCACGCTGCTAATATTTTATTCACTTTGCATATATATATGTATATTTTTTTCATCACATTTTTTTGCTAAGTATTTTATAGACTACCGTTATTATTTGCCACATCACTTTGTGCAGTTTATTTGCTGTATTGTTTTCCACTTTTATCTATATGATTCACAGTTTAATAGGACAGCTCTATTACGGTTTTTTGCCTATCACTGTATGCATTTGCACTTTGGATTAGATCACTAGATTTTGTCTGTTACTATTCAGCATCATTTATAGGCCTCTAAAATCACCACTTTTAAATAGGATTTTAATTTTCTTATTGTTGATGGTTTTAAGGTTTGCTTTCTATGTTTTTCAATTATTATTTATATTAATTTAATCTAATATTTTTTTGATGGTAATATTTATATATTTTCCCTGTATCTGAAATCCTTCAGTTTTAGGGATTTCTAATAGTGTGCGCCAGCCAAGTGGATATCTATAAGTGTTTGTAGATGATTGTTTTTACTCTAAATTTTCGAGTAAAATACGCATTCGCAAAAGGATTTTCGAAATAGGAATTTTCGAAAAACTGATTTTCTAACCAGGGAACCACACCCGTCTCCAGCCACCCAGTATCCCCATCACGTCTCTCCAGCCCCCCAGTATTCCCATAATGTGTCTCCAGCTCCCTAGTATACCCATAATTTGTCCCCAGCCTCCCAGTATTCACATCATGTCTCTCCAGTCTACCTAGTGCACCTCTCATGTCTCTGCAGCCTCCCAATATTCTCATCATGTGTCTCCAGCTCCCCAGTATTCTCAACATGTCTTTCTAGCCTCCATAGTATACTTATCATGTCTCTCCAGCCCCCTAGTATCCCCATCATGTGTCTGCAGTTCCCTAGTAATCCCATCATGTCTCTGCAGGATCTCCTCTTTTAATTTATTTACCTTTGCTGTGTCCCTCTTCCATTCCTTCACGGTGTGCTATGAGCAATGGCAAAACCCTGCAAAATCTAAGGACACAACAATGACATTTTGCATCATTGTTATGTCCGACAGAGCGGGATAGTACGGAGTCAACTAGGCTCGGTATTCAGATTGTTCATTAGTTTTCAACTAACCGAGCCTACACATCTGATGGACATTTTTGTTATATTATTTTGTCACATGATAATTACACAGTATTTCAATTAATATACTAACAAAATCTTAATAAAATGCCACCCTATACAAACTGCATAACCTGTGTCTGTGCTACTCTCTATTTGCTAAGAACTGCCTGATTTAAAGACCAAAGGTAATGCTGCTGCTCAGCCTTACTTTACCTGGATTAGGCTGCTTGATTGATTGTTTTGCCTAGTTTAGAGAAAGAGAACTGCAATTAGTATAAGCCACACTGAGAGGAACCATTGTTTGTCTGGCTGGCCACCCAGCAAACAAAGAGTGGGGATTACACTGGAAAACCGGACTGCAAAGTGAGTCACTAGTTGGCTTATTTACTATGTGCAGAGACTAGGGTAAAACTTTTGCTTCTCTTGCACCTACAGATTCCTCATTTCCCCTGATTAGACTCTTCCTTATGCGCATCTTTGTATGTTTGCTTATATGTCCTCCTGGTATTTGGAATTTAGCAGCATCGGCTTTAGTGAGATATTAATGCTTAGTCTGTCTATTAAATTTTATTATTATGTCACAGGTAGACGTCTCACTTACCCGCTCTGCCATCTTCTGATGTCTGCCGGTCCCCGTTGGGCTGCTGCTGCAAGTTCACGGAGTCTGCCACTATTACAGTGACAGACTCCACTACTCACCATGGCACCGCAGTCTTCTGGTCTTGGCGTCCTCCTCATGGTCCCTGGCGGTAAGCACGGCGGTGCTCTGGTCCGTGGGTGCCGCCATCTTGGAATGCGCACGTGTCAGCCGTCTGCCAATAGGATCCCTGCTCTCCGGTCCTCCAGCCAATCAGTGCGCAGGGCGCACTATTTAAACGCTGTAAGCCCTGTCTTCAGTGCCAGGACAACTAGGTCCCCTAGGTGCCTGGTACTCCTGATCTAGCTCCTGCTGTATCCAGTCCTGTTGGTCCAGTCCTGTTGATCTAGTCCTGTTGAATCCGGTCCTGCTGACTCCGGTCCTGCAGCATGCCTCACATGGAGATTCCTCATCCGGTCCTGCTAAACCCAGTTTCTGCTTGGTCCACCCCTGTCTGATCCGGTCCTGCCTGACCCAATCAACTCCAACCTTACAGTCATCCAACTCGGACTCATTCATTGTTTCCTCACCGCTCCAGTCACTGCGTGCCTCTACCCACGGGCTGTTATCATTACCCATACCCATTCTACCCCTTGGCTCCTCTGTGACCTTCATCTCAAGGACTATCTGCCATTATTTTACATTGTTGTCTGTATGCACTCAACCCTTATTAAACCGGCTAACTTCCACTTCACACCATCTCAGTTGTCTAAATCCCTGGAACCCAGAACCGATCCCAAACACCCTTTGAACGTGACATATTATTATTATTGATTATTTATAAGGCACCAAAGAAGTCCACAGTGCTGCACAAAATACAACAAAATACAGTGCAAACATAAAGGGTAGGGATGGACAGCATAGTACATAATAAAATTCAATATAAATATTAAAATATCACAAAAATACAATAAAGTGAAGCAAGCACAGAGCGCAAGGCAAAGTGTAAGGTGTCAAGCTTGGCAGAGCAGGGAGGAGGGGATAGAGCGTAGTGAGAGGTGAGAGGGGGCCACCAGGTGGGTATGGGGTAAAAGGGTAGTAGAGGGGCACAAGAGGGTATGAAGTGAAGGGGGGGTGGTGGAGGAGGGAACAACACTAGAGGGTATATTTACAAAGTGTGATTTTGCAGAAATCGCCTAAACTCACGTGAGTTTGCAGTGAGAATGAAATCACCGTATTCACAAAAGGTAAACTCACGTGAGTTTAGGCCTCTGGAAAATCGCCATCCCTAAAATCGCGACTGTGATTTTTTCAATGTTAGACATACAACTTACTGTATTCATAAAGGTCGCTTTGACTAACTCGCAGTCAAATCACCATTAACTCGCTGTTTAGCAATTTGCCCTTGCCTTGAGGCGAGTTAGTGGCAATTCACCCTACGAACCAGAAAAACACATGTCAATCTTGTTGACGTGTTTTTCTGAGTGTCAAATCCGACCACAACATGGTTGAAAGCCTTAGCCATGCTGTGCTGATAGAACTACAAGGCTCAGCATTGCTTAGCCTTGTACTTCTATCAGCGTCAGCATGGTAAGGCTTCTAACCATGCTGCGCTGTGTGCTCCGTGTGTTAAAAAAAAATAGTGTGTGCACAAAACATACTGATAAAAATGTGTTTATGTGTAATAAATATTTTCCCTAACTAATATTAACCCCTAATGTGTTCACTTACCTCCGGTGGTCCGTATCCTATACTAAGTGTCATGTAATGTATTGTGTGGTGTAATAAATATATTATTCCACTCACCATTTGTTGTCATCTGTCTTGGGAAGCCTTGCCAGATGTGAAGAATCTTCTTCTGATGCTTGGAGTCCTGGCATCGGCTTGCTTGCAATCTTCTCCCTGTTGTTCAGCTCCGGTTCTTCTGGCTCTTCATATCTTGCCATGGCGGGGTCTGGCTCCTCCTCCTCTTCTTTCTTCTTCTCCTACTGCCATTCTGTCGCTAGGGGTCAGCCTTTTATTTAAATTATGACATCAGTTACACTCTGGCCTCTGACGTTATCATTAAAATAAAAGGCTGCCCCCTAGCGACAGAATGGAATTTGCAGAAGAAAAAATTGAAGAGGAGGAGGAGCCAGACCCTATTTATCCATTCCGTTTTGTTTTGCTCAATTGGTTCAAATCCCTTTACCAAATTCCAACCCAGAAATCTACTTGACGCATTCTCAAAAGGTCTAATTACCAGGAATATATATAATTTTTTTGTTTATAAAATATCCTTTTCTGTTTGAATATACCTAACATTTTACATGAGGAGAGTGCTTTGCTCAATTAATTTTTCATATTCACCAGAAAGGAAAACAATCTTTGCAGAGTTATAAAGACTGAATAAGATATTAGACTGTGTGATCTCTGGAGAATTTTAAAAGAAAAGGTTCTGTGACGAATAATATTATTATAATATTTATTTTGTTTAATTAATACACATTAGGACAGATCATATTTTATATCTTCTGTGTTACATCTAGTTCATCAGTGTGCCTAAGGGCTATGTAGATAGCGTAGTCAGACTGACTACGCATGCCAAATATCAAAATTTTGCCAATTACGCAGCTAAGAAGCCTCTGCTTGATAACATGATAATATAGGGCTGCAGACAGCATGCACTGTGTATTAGTCGCATTCGGGATAACACAAAGTTCACTTTTACAGTTCTTGGCTTTACCTTTAGACATGGTAGGTACAGGAGATCTTCTTTCCAGGAGTGAAAACCAACGCGTTTCACCCATGAGAATCTGGGCTTCGTCAGGGTAAATCGTCCAGTAGTGAAGATAACTTGTGGGTATAAATGGTGGTTTCCATTACCAACTAGGTTTCATATTGATGATTGGCAATATTGTTGTATTGCAAGGTGAAGCCAAGAACCGTAAAAGTGAACTTTCATGTGTTATCCCAACTGTGGCTAATACAGAGTGCACACGGTCTGCAGCCCTATGTTATTGAATACACTGTGGTCAATATATCCTTATGTAGAACACTGTATGAAACACAGACCTGGTTTTGGAGACTAGGGGCCTGATCGAGAGCTACGCTGTGCCGCTGTTCGTAATTTCAGCCAGCGTAGCTCTTATGCACTCCCCCAGACACTCCCCCGGTCCGGGCGTAATTACACACTGTTACGCCTGCTGAAGGTTGCCCTAACTTCAGCCGGCGTAACAGGAGTGTAATTATGCCCGGATCTGATCGTAAGTACCTAAGCCTGCCCTCCCGCCCTCATTACCCTACTTCCCCCTGCCTTCATTCCCTAACTGTTGTGTAGTTATGGCGAGGAACGCCCCCCTCAACCGTAACTACGGAACTGTGAGGGACACCCAATCCAGACTAAGGGTTTTCCCTAGTTACGCCAGGCAACATCTGCCCGGCACATGCACAGATCGGGCGGGCGGGCGGAGGTCTGGATCAGGTCCTAGGTTCCTGCATCAGTTAGCATCCTATGACAACACTGAACTTTAAAGATACCGATGAAAGACCATAACTGTGTTTATCTCTATAAGAGACTGATTCCTGTTTTTAGTCAATCATTTTATTCATCACTTCAAGTGTATAATCCTTTGGAAGCGTGGGAAGCTACAACTCTTTTTATCCTAGTTTTTAAATCAAAGCCATGATGGGAGCAGCCTCACAGCCTCCTTGCGGGACCACCGGGCTATCGGCACCCCAGCAGCACCAAGTTCAGGATCCTCACGAACAGCGCAAGTAAGCACCAACACTCTTAGTTTTAAGACTGTAGCGTCTTAAGGCTCTGTTTCTACATTGTTATACATAATTATACATAATTCTGTTTGGCTCTGTTGTCTTCCTCCAGAACCTTGGTACTGTGATGGGTGCCAAGTTTGCGTCGAGTTTTGAAAACCTCTGTATTGGACACCTTGAAGAATCATTGGTCCTTTTGGGATGAACTTGTTACTCTATGGGAGATACATAGATGATCTCCTTATCGTCTGGGAGGGTACATACTATATAGACTGAAACGAATAAGTATGTGGAATTTTTTAATTCTAATAATTATAATTTGAAATGTGCTTCCTGTTTTCTAAACACACTGTGTTTTTTTTTAACCTAACGTTTTGTGTGATAGGTACTAACATCCGTTGGAATATTAACAAATCAGTTGATACCAATAATAATTTGGAATCAGTGGATACCAATAATCATTTACACTATAGATTGGGAATCAGGAATATACTCAAGTGACAACTATGGAGGATGTGCAGAAACTGTTCTAACCTAGCTAATTTTAAAACACAGGCACAGACTGTAATTACTCAGTTTGAGAAAAGGGGGAACCCAAAATAATTACTTGATGAGTCTATGTATAGCACCATCACTATAAACAATGAACAAGATAAGTCAGGAACAAAAGATCTAAAATGAACACCTTTTGTAAATGCAATAACAGAACAAGACAAATTACTTACAAAAAATATGAGATTTTAAAACAGGGCATGGTATTAAGAAATTTTTTAAGCTCTCATTTCAAAATTATCTATAAGGAAAGTAAAATATTAAAATGATGCTTGCACCGAGTCATTACAAAAAGAAAGTATGAAAAAATTATAATACAACTGTGTCTAATTCAGGTTCAAAAGTCATATAGTACTGGAAATCATGAATTTAGTTCACTGGGTATTTTATTGAGAGTTTTTGTTTTTAATAATATCTATTATGTGTGTTGTTTTTTCACTTTGTTTGGACTGTTCATTAAATTCTCATTCACAATAGTTACAGTACATGTTTGAGGCTTGGTGAAGTATACATTCCTAGCACATTTACCATTAGTTTTAATTTCATTGGTCTTTTACATGATATGCTTTTTATAAAAATTTTAATTGTTATTATATGGCAAGCGAATACTAATATTGCAATGATGAATAGTGAATTATATATATTTTAATGTTGTTTGAGGTGATAATCATTTAAAACAAAAGTATGTGAGACGTTTAAATTCTTACTTTGGGAGGTGTATAATACCGCTGTAGCTAACTGATCATTTAGAGCGATCTTTGTAAAACAAAAGAAATGTAAGAGCACTAATCAGTAATTTTATATATAAACACACAGATACGTTTTTGCGTGGGAGGGGAGCCTGCGTATTTTTAGAAGTGGATTAACTGCGCATGCGTAGTAACTTTTTCCACGCAAGTTATGTTGTATTTACACACGTAAATGCATTAGGCTCGAACTTGTGAATCGCACTTAGGGACATACGTACGGAGGGGCATGGTTGTCTTCCGTACGGTCAAAATTACGTGAGAGTGGGCGGGGGAGGCATTTAAATGGGCTTTTGAGGGCTTGGTTATTAAGATACGCACATACGTAAATAACATAAGCGCGTAAGTACACACATTGAGATAAGGGTGCCCTATGGAGGTGTAAGTCACCGAAAACCCATCCGTGCAAGGGGAGTGTCGTGGGTATTGCTTTGCTATGTACGTGAGTAAAAACACGCACTTAGTAAACACGGATCTGTGAATCCGGTCCACAATCAGCAATAAAAACATAAAGGTTAAAAAAATCTACAATCTCTCACTCTGTCGGTAAATATTGCATATATATATA
>WWET01005581.1:46384-59448 GCA_011038615.1 Limnodynastes dumerilii | reverse complement strand
ATTTAGCAAGGATATAGTATGTGGTAATATCTGATCTCAGACACCAAATAAAATGATTGCACAATAACTTACCTTTATTGGACAGAAGTTTGCCCATGGATTCATAGCATTCCATTCTATCACTAAATGTAATGCTTCTTTATCTATTCCTCTTTGTCTCTGCGTTTCTATAAAAATCACAAAAACACTAATTAGGGTTATAATGAACCAAAATAAAAATTGTGGAAAAAAAAGAATAAACATACAAAATGTATGTGTACTTATTTAAATACCCAAGAAAACTTGATTACATTTCAAATATTTATATACTCTATGTATAATAAATATTAACTATAATAATAACAATATAATAATAATAACAGTGACGGCTCATGGTGAAGAGAAGCTGGGTACAGGACTGATGTGCAACAAAACAAGTGCCTTGATAAAGACTTAAGGTTGAAACGTGTCAGAGTGTACCACAGGTCGGTAGCTGAGCCTTTTCCAGTCTTCAGTACTTCTATATCCAGTCCTGGGACCTGTTACACTCTTGCTGCATTGTAGAAGTCTGCAATTCATTATTTAACCACAGTGATACCAGTTGGGAACAAGTCATACACTGCATAAAAGGAGTATTAGAACCATTTATTTTTTTCCTGGTGAAGTTGGACAATAAACAACTCCCTGTCGTATTCCCTATTTCTGAAGATTGACGTAATTATCCTTCTGGAACTGTGAGACCTATTGGACAATTTCCTTACAGTATTAAAACTTTTATCTTTACTCTTATATTATGTCATCATCTTAGGTTACTGTTTGCTTTTTTTTACCACACCAGAATCACTGATGATTGACATCATATTTTATTGACTATATTTGTTTGTACATTTGGATATCAGCACTGTTTCATTATTATTTCTATTAAGTTTTATCACATAATTAGAGGTGAGTTTATAGGGTAGTTTAGGTGATTTGAGTGTTGTATTAATTCACATTTTTTATTGTTTTGTTGCACTTGAGCGCCCACTATATACACATTGGGGCAGATCCTGACCTAAGTGCTTGTTACGTTTCATAGCATAGCGTATTTATGCTAGCATATTTTCTATCTACTCCCCTAGGCACTCTCCTAGCTCGTACGTACTTTGGTTGTTTTACATTTCCCAAACCCTACCTTAACTTTTCAAAGCGTAAGTACTGACGTACGTAATGGATTCACGTATGTAATGGCCTAGCCCGGCCCATACCGTACAAGTTAAATGCCTCCCTCCGCCTACAAAGCGTATTTCCGGGTGTCGTATGGATGATCCGCCCCTTCGTTCATAGTTATGCTGATATAACGTATGTTCAGAGTTACGTGGCGTAACATCTGCCGCGCACATGCGCAGTAAATACATATAGGCGATTTTACGTCAGAGATTAGCGTAAAAACGCTAGCGTACTTAGATCTGAATCTACCCCATTGTATTTTTTGTTTTGTATCCCACATACGGAAGTGGACAATATTTTTTGTAAATCTTGTAGACTGCCACTAGAAGTGTTTCCTACGCCCTCAAATAGTGTTACCTATCACAAATACTCCTTGGGTACAGGACTGGTCTAACAAAAGGGATGATGGGATTAGAAACTCAGGTCTCCATCTGAAAATAGGCCAATCAAGAAATCCAGTTAAAGTGATGACTGGCCAGTCATCCAGCCAGCCACCTACTGCTGTATTCTTGTGTTTTTCCATGCACTGTAGTTGGCAGTCATTGCTCCCCAAATCAGTAGGTCATCTGTATCATTAATTTGGATTTTGGAGCTGCTGCAATTGTTCCGCCACAGCATTTCCTTCCATTGGCAATTGCAGATGAAGGGGGTGTCAAAGACGGTGCAAAAATTGAATCATATGCCTCATAATATAAACACATCAATCTGGATTACTGCTGATACAGGTATCAGAAGTATAAAATACATTTAGTGTTGTAGCTTTAAATCTCCCGCTCAAATCAACTGCCATACAGCTTGTCACTTACACAGAACCAGACTTACCTGTACTATTTTACATCTCTTAATTATTGACTTTTATTCGCATGTAGCTTAGAGAATTATCACCTATGGCGCTGTGACCACTTGCACTGAAACAATAGGCCAGAGATACCAAGGGCTAAATTTACTAAACTAAGCCATCTTTTTAATGGCTTTGTAGGTTCATTGTATAGAACGACTGGTTCTTGTGGTCTGGCAAATCAGGGATTGTGGTTTTAAGTTTATGATACCTTGCAGTGGGAGGAGCGTTTGGAATCTTGTTAGCAATAATACACGTCTTTATTCCTATAAATTAGGCTAGGGAAAGCTACCAGGCTTTTCGACTGCCTTAGCGAATACATTTTAAAGGGAATATTTTTTTTTGTGATAAGTGAAATTCAGAGTTACACCTGAGTTAAACAGGAAGAAAACAGAGGGAAACAGCAGATCATCCATCACAACAACTAAGGACTTCATTCACGACAGCAGAAAATAAAGTATGTTACTCTCCACCTGAAACGGCTACCTTTCAAGAACAAACCTGCATATTGCAACAAGTAAAAACTCTATTGCTGCTTTATATTCTAATAATCTTGCAATACTTAATTACATATCAATTTTATTTAACTTTTACATTCAAGCTTTTTATTATTGTCATTACATGTGTTTCACTTCTTCTGATCATCTCCCATCCCTATCATCACCCTCATCCCCATCTCCCCCCCCCCCCTCCCTCATGCCTTACTTTGGTCCTGCAACCCCTCCAATTTAATTCACATAACCCCTCTTTCCTCTCTCCTGTTCTCCTGCTCTCTGTGGAATGGCAGATCCATTTGCAACAAACACCCTGCCATCCATGACCTCTTCATCTGCAATTCTTGCAACCTTCTCATTATTACTGAAACCTGGCTCTCCACTTCTGACACTGCATCCCCTGTTGCTCTCTCCTATGGTGGCCTCTCCTTCTCACACACCCCTAGGACTGGCAAACACCCTGTCGGTGGTGTGGGCATTCTCTCCCCTTCCTGAACCTTCAGCATCATATCCCCTGAGCCCTATCTTTCTTTCTCCTCCTTTAGGGTCCACTGCATTCACCTCTACCACCCAATCCATCTCCATGTTGCTGTTGTCTACAACCCCCTGGCCCCACCTTCAAATTAATTGATAACTTTGGAGCCTAGCTTCTTAATTTTTCATCTTTCGACCTCCCCTCACTCATCCTTTCTTGACTTCAACATCCTCTTTGACAATCCCTCAGATTCCAGCACTACCAAACTTCTCTCCCTCTCTTCCTCCCTTGGCCTATCACAGTGGACTTCCACACCCACTCACAAACTGGGCCACTCTCTTGACCTCATTTTCTCCAGCTCATGCTCCCTGTCTCACCTTATCTCCTTCTCCCTCTCTTCCTCCCCCTCTCCCTCCCTGTCACTTAAATATATTCTCTTCCAACAGAACTTTACCTCCCTTGACGTTGTGGCTTTCACCTATTCCCATAATCTCCTCCTCGCATCCATTTCCATCATGTCCCGCCCTAACCTAGACACCTCTCTTTACTCTTTCTCTCTCTTCCGTCCTTGATGCTGCCTGCACTCCCTCCTCTGTCTCCCTTTGTAGCACCAACCCCCAACTCTGGCACTCTCCGCTCACTGTTCCCAAAAAAATTCTCCTGCACTGCGGAGCGCCTCTGAAGGAAGTTCTGTTCCCTCACAAACTTTCTCAACTTCAAGTTCACCCTCTTCTCTTTTAGCACTGCCATCAACCTTGCCAAGCAATTCTTCAAGTCCCTTATCCTCTCCCAATCATCTAACCCACGCCACCTCTCCTACCCCTATCCATTTCTTCATTTCTGCCTTTGACTTTGCCACCTTCTTCACTTCCAAGATTGACTCCATCAGGAGCTCCATCTCCTTTACCATCACTTCTTATCCCTCTCCATCTTCACCCTCTCATCACCTCCCCAGCCTCCCACCTACGTCTACCTCAGCTGAGGAAGTACACTCCCTTCTTTTATCATCCCCCCTGTCAATGTGCCCCTCCCTCTCTCCACTTGCTCTTATCTTGCCCACCTCTTCAACTTATCCCTTTCCTATGGCTCCCCCCCCCTTTAAACAGGCTCTTGTCTCCCCCATTCTTAAAAAAATCTAACCTTAATCTAACCTCACCCTCCAACTAACAAACCATCTACCTTCTCCCCCAAGCTACTTGAATGGTTTGTTTACAACCATCTAACCAGCTACCTCACCAACAACTCCATCATGGACCCTCTTTAGTCTGGGTTCCACCCTCTGCACTCCACTGATCCTGGACTAGGATCACAAACTCTCTCCTTACTGCCAAATCTAAGGGCCACTTCACCCTTCTCAATCTATTGGCAGTCTTTTACACTGTTGATCATCCTTTTCTGCTCCACACCCTTCACTCTCTCAGCCTCTCTGGCATTGTCCACTTCTGGTTCTCCTCCAATCTCTCGGACTGCTCCTTCTCTGTCTCAACCACCAGCTCCTCCTCCCCTACTACTCCTTTTCCTTTTGGTGTTCCACAGTGCTTAGTTCTTGGTCCCCTTCTCTTCTTGCTTTACACTTCCTCTATAGGTGACCTCATCAGCTCCTTTCGCTAACACTTCCATGTTGATGACACTGAAATCTACCTTTCCTCAACTGACATCTCCCACTCTCCCCTGTCCAAAATGTCAGATTGTCATCTCCTCATGGATGTCCCAGGGCTTTCTCAAGCTTAACATAGACAAAACTGAAAACATAGTTTTCCCTGCTTCACGTATCCCCTCTATCCCTACTATCTCCATTACAATCGACAACTGCACTATCACCTCCTCCACCAAGTCCGCTGCCTGGGTGTCACCCGTGACTTGTCACTTTTTTCTTCACCAGCCATATCCGCACCCTTTCATTGTCCTGCCGTTTTCCTCTCCGCAAAATAGTTTGCATCCGACACTTCTTAAAACACTGGTTCACTCTCTCATTATTTCCTGTTTTGACTACTGCAACATTCTTCTCTCTGGCCTCTAGTCCGTCTTGCTCCCCTACAATTAATGCAACTGCAGCCAGACTTATTTTTCTCTCCAAACGCAACTGCCTCCACCTCCCCTCTTTGTCTATCTTTACACTGGCTTCATGTCCCTTTCAGAATGCTCTTCAAGCTCCTCCCCACAACTTACAAAGTTCTTTCCTCCTCCACCATCCCCTCCCTTATCTCCGGTCCAACTCCCACCCGACCCCTCTGGTCTGCTGGTGACCACTGCCTCAACTCCAACCTCATAATTACATATTACTGCTGCCTCCAAGACTTCTCCTGGGCAGCCTATCTGCAGAACAATGTACTAAAACTTCTCAGGTAATCCAATACCCTCCAAATCTTCAAACGCTCCCTCAAAATCAACTTCTACAGGCTAGCCTACCCTTCCTCAACCTAAGCTTTCCTGCCTTCCCCATCTTTATCCTTGTGTCTCCTGTTTGTTCACCCCCTCCCACTTAGCATGGTAGCTCTATGAGCAAGGCCCTCCTCCCTTCTGTCATCATCCCTCTACCTTGCCCTCATTAATTTCCACCTTTTCTCTCTGTCTATCTCTCTCCTTATTCATCTGCTCCTACTCAAATATCCTGCATATTTATTTTCCATACATATTGTTCTGCTAATTTTGTACTGGATTTTATTTTTGCATTGCACTTGTATTGTATTCCTTATTTATTTGAACTTGTACCCTTTTTGTTAATTGTGTTTTATATGTAACTATTTTCTTTGCATGGCGCTGCAGATACCACATGTAATACTACTACTACTACTACTGCTGCTACTACTACTACTACTACTACTAATAATAATAATCTGCAGAAAAGGAAAGGAGAGGTTGTCTATAGCAAACAATGAGATTTTAGCTCTCACTTTCCTATTACATATTAGGGAATGTCAGCTAGAACTTGATTGGTTGCTAGGGGCAACATCTCCATGTTTCCGCAGTTAGTAAATTTGGCCCTGGCTGAGTTTACACGGGAGGTATTACTGTTGTACTGTTGATTATTATGCAGATCACAAAATAAACAACAATTTAAAATTACATCTTTTCTACTAAATTACATCATTGTCTACTGTGTAGCCTAGTGTAAAACTGTAAATCTAAATGTTTGATATGGACACATATATCTTTAGTATAATTGTTGTAATTGATATTGTATTTTACAAAACAACCAGTGTGTACCCAGCTTTACAGTATAAGACAAAGAATGCAGATATGGCAAATTAGGCGAGTTACTGTAAACACAATACCAAAACAGAAGAAGCAAATATGTGTCTCAGCAAAATGATGTTCCACTGCAGGAGGGAGTAAACTGAAAATGTACAGTCTGAATTAAAATGAAGATTTTAAAAATTAATATCAGATCACTAACCAACATACTAATTTCCAAAATATTTAATAGCATTATGTACATACTTCCCTCCTTCCAAATTGTCAGGTATATATTTATCCACAAAATCTATTATGGCATTCTGTTCACACAATTAACATTAACATTTTGGCATAAATGCATACTACGTACTGAATGATGTATAGTTTTAAAATGAATACTGTGAAATACTCATTTTAATATTATATGGTTAATCTTTTCAAACAAGAAAAGAGGATGCAGCATATACTCTGACATGTGTATGCAAACTCTCCAGCTCTTAATTATTTTCCAATATGACCTCATTTGAGCAAGCACTCTATAAAGAGATGTTATTTGCATTTGTGATACACATTGATGGTTATTATTTGCATTGAGCCTAATGCTTTGTAAACACACTTTTTTGCATCTTTAAATAATGTGGTATAGCTCTGCCAGACTGATTGAGCACTTGCCCTTTTAAAGTTGATTATTACTTCACATGCAAAACAATATTTTATCAATATTTATGTTAGATGTATTGCTGCTGTACAGAATAGAAATATTCCACCTCTGTTACTCATTCATGGGGATGCACCAGCTAGCAGAAAAAAATCTTAATCCATAATTCATACAGTTCCCATAAATTCTTTCTTTCTTGAATTTGTTCCAATATCGAGCTTGATGTCCTTGTTTCTCCAACACAGGTATAACATATGTGAAAAAAACAAACAAAACAAAAGCTTGATTGTGTAGTAATCTTTAAAGTCAAAATTATATAATAAATAAATGCTGCACTCACATTGTTACGCTCTTGTTTCCATGCATATAAACAATGGGCCTGATCCAGACCTACGATGTACCGCTGGATCATACTAACGCGCAGCGTTACATCGTGGGACTCCCCGACACTCCCCCTGCCCTATCGTATTTACACTCCCTTACGCTGGCTGAAGGCTACCCTAACTTCAGCCAGCGTAAGGGAGTGTAAATACACTGGGACGGCGGTGTTAGTACGATAACGCCTTCCCAGCCTCATTACCCTCCCTCCCCTCGCCTCCCTGTACTAACCTCAGCGTAGTAACGCTGGGGGACGCCCCCTCTAGCATTACTACGCTGGTGCTAAGGACAACCGATCCAACATCTGCCAGACGCATGCGTAGATTGGCTTTTCAGCCAATCTTACGCCTACGCGCACTGTATTAACTATGGCGGGCGTAGCTCTGGATCTGACCCTATGTATCCAACTTTAATCTTCCTTTCTTCCTTCCCTCACATCGAATTTGTAAGAAAGACAGCCTAATTGTGCAGTATATTTAACCACAACACTTTTAAATACGAAATATTGCACTCACATTTAATCTTCTTGTATATTAGCCCATCAACAAATATCCACTTTCTTTAACGTTTCTCCATCCGATAATGACAAGGAAACACAATTCCTCCTCCTTGTGTAATATATTTATATTTAAACCCTTTCAAATATTGTAATCTGCAATAATCTACTCACATTTTAAAGTTTATATATCAGGCTCATCAGGGTAGAGATATCCAGACAAATAAACTCCCAGCTTACACTGATGCCTATTAATTTTGTTAAAAACAATACAGCGGTAAAAACAATAAAAACAGCCGCTGGGCACGTATCCCTCAGATCACCAACAGGTCATTGGTAAACAGCATAGTGTCATAAACAATAATAGGACCTGGGTATCCCATAAAGCATGTACCTCCCTGCAGTGAGCTGATGTCGGCACTTTGCCCCGCTAGCCAACACCAACACGTTTATACAGGAGTGTGTCTATGGGTCCAGCGCCCCTGGCAAAGTAAGGGACTGGCACCCCCCCAATTACCCATTTACTCCCAGTACCCCCATCATGTGCCTCCAGCACCTCCCCCCAGTACTCATATCATGTGCCTCCAGCCTCCCCCAGTACTCCCATTATGTACCTCCAGCACCTCCCCCTCAGTATTTCCATCATGTGCCTCCAGGCTCCACCAGGTTTTCTTAACTTAACTGTGTCCTCCTAGCGGGATTGCGGCTAGAATTGAAGTCCCGCAGTGGCTGAGACTTCATGGGACATGAAGTCCCGCAGTGGCTGAGACTTGCAAGGGAAATGAAGTCCCGTGGTCACAGAGAAGCCCATGACTGTGCGTATCCTAGTAACCAGCCAGCCCTCATTTTAAAAGAATCCAGCCGCAGTCTGACTCCAGACCAGCGCTGCACTATCTCTTAGCCACAGGTGACATCGTCAGGTGGCGCCAAACCCCCCCCCATTTGCCCATTTTGCACTGTAAGCAAATGTGTAGAATGATTTATACACTTGAAAATGGGGTGGTTTTTAAATATAAAATAAGGTCCCTTTATGATCCAAGGCAAGATTTTTTTATTCAATATGATTTTACTTAGTTTTGGAAATTATTTGAATCCATTGGCCTATGGTTGAAGCTGTTTAGTAAGAATGTAAGGCAGAGTTTGTTTTTGGTGAACTATAAATGTGTTAAAAATAAGTCTGATGACATCAGAAGGTGGTATGATGATGACATATATATTCCTCTTTAAAAGATGAGCCCCAGCTACATGATTTCATTCACCTTGAAAAAGACATTGAGTTGGTGATTTGAGGGACACGTGCCCTGCGGCTGTTTTTATTGTTTATACCGCTGTAAGGTTTTTAACAAAATTAATAGGAATTGATGTAAGCTGGGAGTTTATTTGTCTGGATATCTCTACCCTGGACATAAGATAAAGATACTTTGATGAGCGTGATATATAAACTATAAAGTAGAGTAGATTATTGCAGATTACAATATTTGAAAGGGTTTAAATATATTACACAAAGAGGAGGAATTATGTTTCCTTATCATTATATGCACGTTGAACGGAGAAAGGTTAAAGAAAGTTTATGTTTGTTGATGTGCTAATATACAAGAAGATTAAGGGCCTCATTTACAAAAAACGATTTTATGCTGCGATTTAAAATCGTTGTATCTCGGCGCGATTTTGCAGCGATTTTTTGGTTTAAATCGCGGTATTCACAAAGATGCGATTTTACAGCGATTTAAATCAAATCACACAAGTTGCTGTGATTTTTAAAGGGCTAAATCGCGGTGGTTTTCAATAGAAAACCACCGTGATTAGCCCTTTAAAAATCGCGGCAAATCGTGGCTGTAAAAAAAATTCTATGTGCATCATGGCTGAAATCCTTATGTTTTTTTCTTCACACAAAAACACATGTCAACTCTGTTGACATGTGCTTTTGATGCTCCGGACCAGCACCTCAGACGGAAATCGCAGCTCTCTGGCTGCGATTTTTTTTGGGGGTGATTTTAAATCACACTAAAGGCGATTTCATCAAATCGCCTTTAGTGAATGGCGCAATTTTTTTTTTCTATTTTTTCAATGGCAAACATCTGGAAGATTTCTGTCCCGCGATGTTTGCCATTGCGAATTTTTTTAACAGTCAAATCACGCGATTTGAGCCTTTGTGAATTTCACTTCAGAGGCTCAAATCACGCGATTTGAGGTGATTTGAGGCGATTTCTAAGAAAGAAATCACCCTTTGTAAATAGACCCCTAAATGTGAGTGCAATATTTCCTATTTAAAAGTATTGTGGTTAAATATACTGCACAATTAGGCTGTCTTTGTTCCACATATTCCATGTGAGGGACGGAGGAAAGGAAGATTAAAGCTGAATACATTGTTTATATGCATGGAAACGAGAGTAACAATGGGCTGAATCCAGACTTAAGTAAGTGCTTGAAATTAGTTACTCCTGGGCTAAACCATGTTGATTGCAGGGGGAGTCAAGTTAATTGTATTCTTTGCATGCAGGGATATATCTTTGAATTGCTTACTGCACACAGATACTGACCAGTTTTACTATCACACTGTTATTTAGACTTGGGATAGGAAACATCACCTCTCAACTCTAATACTGTTTGCAACAGTCAACATGGTTTAGCCCAGGTGTAACTAATTTCAAGCACTTACTTAAGTCTGGATCCAGCCCAATGTGAGTGCAGCACTTATTACATAGTTTAGACTTAAGATTACTACACAATCAGGCTTTTGTTTTGCTTTTTTTTTTCACATATGGTTATAAGTATATCGGAGAAACAAGGACATAAAGAATTTATTGGAACTGTATGAATTATGGATTAAGATTTTTTTCTGATAGCTGGTGTATCCCCATGAATGAGTAACAGCGCTGTTTAGAGGTGGAATATTTCTATTATGTTTCTTGAGACTTATTTTTGGGTGAGTCTCTTATTTGGGGGAAGTGGTTTACCTTTTCCACCTCACTGCTGCAGTGACTAAGGGCCAAATTCACCCAAAAAAGAAAATTGGATATGCAACACGGTGGTGAATCTGGCCCTAAGGGAGCGCACTTTAAGAGTGTTCAGTTTTTATACAGCTCTAGTTTTGCTGCTGTAGTGTAAGGTTTAAATATAAAATCAACTTTTCAGAGTTATTATTTTTAACTATCTTTTACTCTGTTACTCATAAAGGTTAAAAAACCCTGCTAATATCCAGTCACTTCTACAATATATTGTATTGGTCACATATACATTTGCATAAAATAAAGGTTACTTCTGCCTAAATAATTTATATTTATAAATAAATATATGTTTGATAATATTGTATGTATGTATGTATGTATGTATATTAATCTTATTATGAACCATCATAAATATATAGTATAGGCACAATAGTTTATTAGAAAATAGTCACACATTGCTATGCCATATAGTATAAACTGCAATAACAGACAGCAACCCATTGGGTTAATACAGGACAATAAAAAAAATTAACACTAATCTTTTTGAGTTAATCTTTTATCTTTAAACTCTTAAATGACACCTAAACTCAGGCTTGTGCAAATTGTCACATAGCATGCATGTTGTAAATGTGCGCACACACATGAGCTAACTGCCTGCTATACAAAGGTACATGTAATGTCCTGTAATGTTATCTCTGGAAGAGATCTCTAAGCAAGAATGGCACCTAGGGCCTGATTCAGAGATCCGTCGGCGATGGGATCGCAAATATACGCATCTAAGTGGCAGGTCGGAGAAGGTTACATCCCACTGAATAAACAGTCACTCCCCTTGCAAACAGCGGCCGAACCTAAAGTTAGACCTGCATTGACTAGCCCTATCTGGCCGCAGTAACTTCCGACCTTATGTGTATTAGTTGCGAATATTTAGGGTCCTAAGTCTGTAAGCATGCCCACTTTCCCTCATCTCAATGCCTCCCCCCGCCCATTTCTATGCAAATCTTTCGGTTCATAGATTTCCACTGGACTTAGGATCGCAATTGTTCCCGACCAATTCACAAGTCCGACCTTAAGGCATCCGACCCTATCTTCAACGTAGACGGCGTTGCACTATTACTACGCATGCGCAGTTGATGCAAAATCGATCCGACACTAAATATACGCACCTAACTATTATTAATATTGGATCTCTGAATCAGGCCCCTACTGTATGGACACAAAGTAGATAAGCTCAACGCAGCTACATGACCATATCCTCTTTCCAGAGGGCACTTGCTTCAGTGACTCCAGCTGAGAGACACTTGTTGAATACCTTACAACCCCTATAAGCAGTACACACAGGTTGTCTTCTAATCAACCTGTTCCCAGATGGACTAGACCGAAGACCTGGAACAGGGCTGCATGACAGAACTCTGGGACTTTTACACAGCTCCTACCCTATAAATTCAGGAGTTCTGTCACAACTAGAAATGGAACTTATGAATAGTCTTAATGTGAAAGCACTTTTGTGCAGATCTCCTTGCATACGGTTCCGCACAACTGGGAGATCTAAAATATAACATCTGCCCAGTGCTGATGCACATGTGGAGATGTAGAAACAACATCATCAACAACCATATTACAGCATGATCACTAATAAAGTAACCATTTCAAGTAGACTGGATTGAAATCTGAAAATGGAAATATACTTGGCAGACTGATTCACATACACGGACGTCAGACTTAGGACTGATGCCTGCATCGGCACAGAATGAGTCCCACGTGCGTGGCTAGAGGGGCAAGACTCTTAATGCAAATGAGCAGCACACAGCTACTAATGTAAATATGGTACCCCTGAAGTGCTGAATTGGGAGTTGTATGTGACAGGGTGCGCGAGGGCTGTTGCTAGGCAACAGCCAGTAAACAGAGGTACGCTCTGTTGCGTGAGGGGTAGCGTGGGGCTGTTGCCTAGCAGATGACAGAGGCGCGTGGTGTAGTGCGAGGGCCCTCTAGAAGTTTCGGGGAGAAGTTCATTGAGGTGTGAGGAGTTGGAGAGGACGAATGGAGAGAAAGTATGGTGGCGGTGAAGATTAAGAGTTTGTAAAAGCTGAGTTGATAACGGAGCAGCTGAGAGGAAAATATTGCCGAGGGTGCTGACAGGAGAGAAAGCTGAGGTGATATTGGAGCAGCTGAAAGGAAAGATTGTCGAAAGTGCTGAAGAGAGAGAGAGAGAGAGAGAGAGAGAGAGAGTTTTCATGGAACATTGGGAAACTGTCTGAGGTGCCATCTTTGGGAATAAGAGACTTTGGGCCTGATCCAGAGGTACGATGTAGCGCTGAGCGTACTAACACTCAGCGTTACATCGCTGCCTCCCCCTGGCACTCCCCCTGTGCGGGCGTATGGCCCCTTCCTTACGCCGGCTGAAGGCTAACCTAA
>WWET01005581.1:20112-45112 GCA_011038615.1 Limnodynastes dumerilii | reverse complement strand
TTCTGCTGATTATTAAGCAGCTGCTGCCTCACTCATTGGCCCAATTCTGACACAGTACTGTAGAGGCCTCTCAGGGGAAGTGAATTAGGAGAGACAGCCACAATACAGAACCTGAGCTGGGCCAGTGAACGGGACTCGGCAGCTACTAAGAAATAAGCTGATCTGCTGCCAAAAAAAAAAAAACATTTATTGATGAGGTTAATAAAAAGCCCCACTTGTAAATTGTGTGATTTGGGGCTAAAAAATGGCTAAAACATATTTATTAAACTCCATATCACACGATTTGAGTGTGATTTGGAATCGCATGTGTTTAAATCGCGGTCCCGATTTTTTTTATGTTAAAGATACAAATCGCGGTGAAATCGCCTAGAAATCACCAAAATTAAAATCGCAGCCAGAAAGGTGCGATTCTATTGTGATTTCCTCTCGGAACTGACAAAAACACATGTCCGTATAACAGACGGGTTTTTGTCTGTGTAAAACCTAAGTGCTGCATGGCTGAAAGCCTTAGCCATGCTGTACTGATCGAACTACAAGGATCAGCAAAGCTGACCCTTGTAATTCTATCAGCACAACATGGTTAGACTTCTAACCATGCAGCGCTGCGTGTAGCGTGTTAAAAAAAAATCAAACACCCACAAAACATACATTAACCCCTAAAATCATTAAATAAAGTATGCATGTTAAATAAAAATATTCCCTAACTAAAAAGGTTCCCTAAATGTGTGGATTTACCTCCGTTGGTCATCTCTAATAATCTAAGTGTAATGTGTGCAGTGTATCATGTGTATTAAAATAAATAAAACGAACCAATGACGTCAGTCATTGGTTCTCTACTGTTTCTGACGTCATCTCTACTATAAAAACACTGCCCCCTAGTGACCTCATCGTTATAAGGAGCAGCCCGGGTGGCGAATAGAAGTGTTCTTGCGTCGTGGCAACAGGAGAAGATGCTCCAATGAAGAAGAAAACAGCAGAAGACATCATACTAAGAAGAATTGAAGGCTTCCCAAGATGCTGACATCAAATGGTGAGTGCACAAAAAAACACTGCCCCATAGTGACCTAGGGGGACAGTGCAGAATTAAGGATAGCACCAGTGACACTTCTATAATGGGTGCAGGGTGTGCAGTGGACACAGGCTCTGCAGGCAAGGGGGACTTGTGGCAATCCCCTGCACCGAAGTCCCAATCCGTGCACATTGCACATAATATCCCATATTATAGGACTATTCTTGGATCAGCAGCAGCAGCTGGGGAAGGGGGTTAGTTTGTAGAGGTAATTGAAGTCCAAATCCCTGCATATGACATATTTAGGTGTGTGTGTGTGTAAGCCCACATCGGTCAGATGAGATTGGATGGACACACGGAGTGGGCAAAAAGACTGTATAGACACAAAGAGAGGCATAATGATTGGATGAACACACAAGGAGGGAGCAGAAAGGTTACTGGACACATATGGAGGGGGCAGAATGCCGGACACATATGAAGGTTGCAGAAGGCTGCAAACACAAAAGGAAGGGCAGAAAGCTGGTTAGACACACATTAGGAAGTTGCAGAAGATTGGTAGGGCACACATACGGAGGAGGCGGAAGGCAGGACACATACAAGGATGGGCAGAAGGCTGGATGCACATAAGAAGGAAGAGATTGAATGGCTGTAGAGACACACAATAAGGGGCAAAAGTGTGGAGAGCACAGTGTGATGATAAATAGGCAACATTGTGATAATGAAGGGGTAACATAACAGTGTGATGACATAGAGCCTGATCCAGACCCACGTTTGTGTGCGTTTTTGCGATGGTCGTAAGCGTAAAAACGGCCATTTGTACTTACGCTGTTACGCTCATCTTACGCTCAGATATTCTGAGCGTATGGCCCTTGATCGTACCACGTTCGTAACTACGGTTGAGAGGGCGTGCCTGGCATACGATTTTCGTAAATACGCATTGAGGGCGGGGTGATGCATTTAAATCGTACAGTATGGGCGTGCTAAGCATCATAACTATGGAAGGAGCTTACGGCCGCCCGGTTATGGGCAGTTACGGGAATGAGACGGCAAGAGTATGAACAAGGGGAGTGCCTATGGGAGTGCATCGTAGGTACACTGGGTAAATACGCTACACACATAAGCGTTTCATGAACATAGGTCTGGATCAGGCCCATAGTGTGATGAAGGAGGGCACAGTGGAGTCTGATGTCACAGCAGTCTGAATATTGCTGAGGTAATACAATTTTTTCTCTTTTTCCGCTCTGGGTGCTCTAATAATAATAATAATAATAACTAATAATTAATGATAATTGATGTTTGTAGGAGGAGTCAGAGATGTGACAACAAGACATGCCTGTCAAAGGAAGCTTCTTAACATATCTAGTTTTAACCATAACAATATTGCTATGGGCAAAGAGAATATTAATACCTAGCTGTTATTTATTAATATAGGTAAATATGTGTGTGTTTTATTTATTTAAATCTATAGAAGGTTTTTGTTAAAAAGGGCTTATAACTAGGAATCACCCCCTTCCCCCCATCAGATGCGCCTTTCACACACACATCCAACAAGGCCCTTAGTGCTTACAAAATAACCCCTGTATAAAGTTAAATAAATAACAGAAAGGTATTATTACTCTCTTTGGGCCGAATCCAGAATTAATAACGTCTACCATTATTAAACAGTGAATTAAACAATGAATGCATAGTTCTTGAGTTCCATATGTTCAGCCTTCTATATGTGGGGCGGGTTGCCGCACCATACATTTAAAGATATGAATTTTGGGTAGATGGTGTCATGTAAATTGTACAGTATGGGCTAGGTTAGGCAATTCTGTGGGGAGGGGGGCCCTAGTACAATCCTGCACACAAGCCCATAAGAGCTGAAGACAGCCTTTACTGAACGATTACTATACATCCCACCTTGTCCAACTCTGCCAACAGAAACCACTCCATTACAGAAGTCTGGATATGTAGGAACCAGGGGCCAGATCAAGACCCCCCATGTACAATTATGCATGGAAAAGGGAAGTGCGCGCCCCAGTCACCCCCCTTTTTCGGTAGTAGTTCTGGATACTTACATGTCCAGAATCCTACCTTAACTTCTACGCAAGTATCTACATCTGGAGTAAATTAAAAGGGAAGGAGTGAAGGAAGGGCAGCCTGACTCTTTTTTTACATTCTTAATATATTTTTATATTATTTATTTTTCTATTTTAATTTATTTACTTGTTACAGTCACGGTTTTTCATCATATATAGATTGATTTATATTACCCTTTGAAGAATTTCAACCATAACACCTAAACTAACAACGTTGGTATAATACATTTTTACTATTTGCCATCTGCTACTCTCCCCCTTTTTCAATGGAACCATCCCCTGTCTGTCATCATAATCGTTAGTCGCGCCATAATATTTTAAAGAGATTGAAAACGAGACTCCGATACGCCTTAAAAAGAAAAATAGCAAAACGTGCATTGACGTTTCAACTGTATCAGGAATACCTAAACCTTAAATGGAATGCTGTGACACTATTAGTTGGAGCTATTGTATTAGCTCTCTCACATAAAATCTCTGTCCACTCAGATACTGCGATAGCCGCGGCATTACAAGCAGGAGCTATTGTACTAGATCCATTATATTTTAAGCTAAATCAGAAAGCTGATTTAGAAACCTTGACAGTCATTATACTATTACAAGCAGGAGATATTATATTAGCTCTTTCGTATACTGGCTTATTTAATAAGCACCATTAACAAGAGTCATTGTATTAACTCCTTACACCTTCTCCTTCTTTTAGCCTGGTACACTGATAGCCACTGTAGACTTTGGTATTTACTAAACGCAGTTTTATCTTGAACGTTTAACTTACTGACCTTCTTATTTGCAACATTTTGCCAAGGTAACCCTTTCTTTTCATCACATTTCTTCTATTTTTAATTTATATATAAGAAATGAAAATATTTTTGCGGGCAGTTTACTCGACATATCTACCTTTTATACCTTAATCAAAATAAAAGTAAAGTTTTAAATTATGGAGTGAACCCAGTTTGTGCCTCTCGTCTAAAAAGTACTCGCTTTTCCCTTTCCTTTTTTGTATCTACGGGGTATATTTAGAAAACGCGATTTTGAAAAACTCGCCTAAAATCGCCACTGTGATTTTTTCAATGTTACACATACAACTCACTGTATTCACAAAGGTCGCTTTGACTAACTCGCAGTAAAATAGCTATTAACTCGCCGATTAGCAATTCGCCCTTGCCTAGAGGCGAGTTAGTGACAATTCACCCTGCGAGTCAGAAAAACACATGTCAATCTTGTAGACGTGTTTTTCTAAGTGTCAAAGCTGACCGCAGCATGGTTGACAGCCCTAGCCATGCAGTGCTGATAGAACTACAAGGCTAAGCATTGCTTAGCCTTGTAGTAATATCAGTGTGAGCATAGTAAGGCTTCTTACCTTGCAGCGCTGTGTGTGTTGTGCGTGTAACAAAAAAAAACAGTCTACACAAAACATACATTTCAACTTTAATCAAAGTGTGAATGTAAAAAACATTTTCCCTCACTAATAATGTCCCCTAATGTTTGACCTTTCCAGAAAACACCCAGCAAACACCTTAAATATTAATTAATATTGCACATCTAGTAGCCACTTCTGTCCAAGTCCTCTGTAAAGACATCACAGGGGAATGGGTAGAAACAATGCAGTTTCTAGGCAATAATGCTCCCAGGGTGAAGAGTTATTAATGTGCCTCCTCTCACCATGGATATTTTTAAATATGTTGCTATTTACTGAAACGTTTTCAAAGGGCCTGATCCATAGGCACATACAATCAGCATGTATCAAGTGTCCTGTACATCTGAATGCCAAACATGTGCGGACTATGTGTGATCAAAGGCGCACGCAGTAGAACTGGATGCCTATGGAAGTACAGCATGCAGCATACGTGCACAAAGCAGCCACAAAGCAGCCAAGGTTAATGCAGCTACATCACTATACATGCATTGCCATTTCTAGACCTAGCAGAGCCCAGAGCCTCCGCAACCCCCCCAAAAAAGTCTGCATCCAGCCATTTAGTTCATGTAAATGGTTGCATTAATTACCCCTTTTGTGTGTATCCATCCTTCAATTCTGCCCCTTCTGTGTCCAGCCTCCATTTGTGCCCCTATTGTGTGTCTAGCCTCCATTTGTGACCCTTCTGTGTGTCTACCCTGTATTTGTGCCCCTCTGTGTATCCAGCCTCCACTTGTGCCCCTTTTGCATGTAGGGTCTCCTTTTCTGCCCCTTCTGTGTGTCATGCCTCCATTTGTGACCCTTTTGTGTTTCGAGAAACCAGTTGTGCCCCTTCTGTGTCCAGCCTCCATTTGTGCCCCTTTTGTGTCCAGATATCATTTGTGCCACTTTTATTTTAATATATACTTACCCTTGCTTTATTATCCCTCTTCCTCTGTGGGGCACTGCTTTAATGACGCTGTCTACCAGCAACATTCATATAAACTGTACTGTGTATGCAGGACTCCTCCAGGAGCCCTGTAGGACTAAATCTATTTACATGGTTAATGCTGCATCACATGTGTATAGGAGCTCTGTATACCCAGTACCGTTTATGTGAATGACATCTGCTGCATCTGTTATCTTAACTCTGGCTCTGTAAGTGTCTTCAGGAATTCCCAAGTTTGACATCTGTTTGCAGGTCCAATAGAGCTGTGGGGCCCAAGGTCCAGGTTGCACTGCTCATCCACTCAGCTGTCAGGGACATGACAGACAACAGTGGTTGCGCATTAAGCATAAACTTTACTCTTCACTTTTCAAACCATCCTACTTATAGATTTTCCTCACACTCTAGGTCCTTTCAATATTAGTCCCAGATCCCACTCTTAAATATTTGCAAATTCTCTGCAATAAATTTGTTTGGGAGATTAAAAAAATAGATTAGCAGACTTCCGGTGCACGGGCCATCAGCAGTGGACGCGTTTTTAATGAGCTCCCGAGCTCACATCTAGAATCCCCACAAAAACGATCTTACTTCGTTAAAAATCATTCCCTGGGGAACCTGAATGGCAGGGGATAGCGGCAGGCAAAAGAGGCTCTCTCTCCTCTGGCTCCCTGCCTCATACTTCTCACTGGGAGTCCATGCCCTAGTACAGAAGGGCACAAGGCTCCGCCATTACAGCGTGCGGCAACGGATATAGTTACTGCCGCTGCTCTGCAGCCAACACATTTGGGCCACATCGGTGGTGAAAGTTTCTTGGACCAGGGAGATAGCGGCAGCGGAGGGCAAATCTGACCTCTCTGACTCGTTGCCTACCATTTCCACTGTGGGACACGGCTCTCGTTCAAAAGGGCACGAAACGCCGCCATTACAACTATCACAACCTTTGCCAGTATTCCTGGGACCTGTGCTGACATCTTTTCAACATAGCATGCTTATTGCACATGACAACCATCTCTGGAGACGTCAGATCACCATACCTTAATCTGAGAGACTACCACTACAGGAAAGGTACTTTACAACAGCTTAACCCGCTGCAAGAAACCCACTTCTGGGCACCTATGTTGTATGGACTCGCCCCTTGATCTTCCAATTAACTCACCACAGCATTCATAGAGGGGAGAGTGCACACAGGTCAAAATACAAAACAGAAAGATGGTCGGCAGCATCACCTTGATATCACAAATTCAAGACGTGATTATACCTGCTAACTTTTGTTTCAGCCACGCTAAGTAATTCTCTTTCTGGCCCATATCTTTTGCGCCCTTCCTCCGACGTGCCTGAATAGGCAACATCTCCTTGGTACTACAAGTCAAGGATGGGTTTATAACTCCTAACTTCTGTTTTAGATATGCTGAACAAAATTTTTATCTAACTCATATCTTTTTTACCTGAGCCTGGATTGAGAGAACTTTTGGACTATGAGCTGCTTTACGCGCTGATAAGTATATCAATTTGTTGGGTTGGAATAAGCTCTGTCTGTGTGGTTTAGGAAAGCCATTGCCTGTGTACATTAAGTTTGGGTTGTTTTTCTAAAAAATTCGATGAGCACTCTTATACAAGTTACCCTTTCACATTAGCTTATTTGTGATACCATCATAACATACCATCATAACATAAGGCTTTTTCTGCTCTGGCTACATTTAACCCCTGGTTCATATCTGTATTGATATGGCTAGCTTTGTTGGTTGATATTGTAAGTTTTCTAGATTACTTACCTTGACCCTAAGCATTAAGCATTAGGATTATTGATTGCATATTCAAATATATATAGATGATATAACGTCTCCAATAGGTGACCCAGACCATTTTTATATACAAGTGGGTATGAAACGATTTTTAGGTCAACTTGAAGAAAATAATATGGGGAACCAAGAACCTCAGCTGCTACTGCAGCGGCCTCACGTAATAACCCTTCCTCCCCCCACTCCTCACCCAAACGCTCCCAAACATCTCATTCAACACAAGAGGAGACTGGGATAACTCATCCTTCTCCTGCAGAGATGGCAAAAGAATTATCGCTCCATTTATTTCCCCTTTTAGAGAGTAAGTTGTTACCAATTTTTGACTCTCGCTTTGATGCTATGCAAGCCAGCATTGCGACAGTTGTTGCAGCGCTAGAATCAAATACCAAGTGCATTGTTGAAATTGAGCAACGTATTAGTTATGTGGATGATTCGCAACTTGCATTGCAAAACTCTGCTCTTGCTCAAAATTAAAAAAAATATGGCCCTAGAGGACAAAATAGATGATTTAGAGAACCAAGGCAGAAGGAACAACCTTAGGTTCATTGGCATTCCCAAAAAAATGTAAAGTCTACTGACCTGATCCCTTTTTTACAGAATGATTTAGTACAAGCACTAAACCTGTCTGAAGTACTGAGGGATAGTATTATAGAAAGAGCACACAGGCTTGGGCCAGACAAGGAAGGCCAGAGAGATAGGCCTAGACCAGTTATTGCTCGATACTTAAATTACAGGGACAAGGAGCAGGTGCTTCGGCAATATAGAACCATGCCGGAACTCATAATATCTGGTACCAAAGTACTTATCTTTCAGGACTTCTCTACACAGATGGCTCAAAAACGGCGGGAATTCACCCCAATTTGTAAAACACTATGGGGCTGATTCAGAGATGCGATTTTTACGCTACTTAGGTGCGTATATTTAGGATGTTGCATAAATGCGGATGCGTAGTAATAGTGCAACGCCGTCTACGTAGAGGTTAGGATCTTAAATTCGCTAAGAGCGGACCTTTGAATCGATCGCAAGCACTTAAGATCTTAAGTGCTGCGAAAGTTTAAGATCTGAAGTATTTGCATGGAAATGGGCGGGGGGAGGCAGGGAGATGAGGGAAAGTGGGCGCGGGCAGACACTTAGGATCTCAAATAACCGCTACTACTTTTCTTAAGATCTCAAATGACAGCGCAGAGTTAGGGTTAGTCAATGGTTGTCTAACCTTAAGATCCGCCGCTGTTTGCAAGGGGAGTGACTGTTTATGCAGTGGGCTGTAACCTGCTAAGATCTGAACTTGCGTATATTTGCAATCTTTTCGCAATCACATCTCTGAATCAGCCCCTATATGAGCATAACTTTAGGTTTACGCTAGCTTTCCCAGCAAAATTGAGGATTATTCACAAGGTCCAAATGTTTGTGTTTGATAGTCCACAAGAAGCTAGAAAATTTGTTGCCACCTTTGAAATGCCAAGTACCTCACCCACTTGAAACAGACCGTGAATAGGCATGTCTTCTGGGTCACTACACTATCTTACTATCCTGTAACTGTAGGATGCATAGTTGGATTTTTGTTATATCTGTATTTATTTTGTTTTGTTGTATGCATAACGTTAATACCTTGTTTTTCCTACCTGTCGGAGTAGAGAATAAGTTAGGTCTGGAGGAAAAAGTAAGAAAAATTGGAGTTTGGAGCTTTTTGATTGCTTCTGGGAAGAGAGTATATAATTATATGATGTCAATGTTTTTTGACAATAACTGGTTCATTTGTCTCAGTGTGAGTGGTCTGTCACCGGCTGCGATGGGGACCTCCGGGCTGGGCTGCAAGTCAGGTAGACATTGTTTACATGAACTACACCTGCATGTCATATGTACACTTATATTAGTTGCTATAGATGGCTGATCTTTCGTTTGTATCACCTCAAATGCCAACCTTACAGTCAAGACCGCATAATCTTACCTTAGTGTCCTGGAATGTGGCTGGCCTTAACTCCCCAATAAAAAGAAAACAAATATCCATCCATCTCAGGAAATTTAATCCTAATATCATTTTTATACAGGAAACCCATTGGTTAGATGCGAATGACACGCTTAAAGCCCCATGGATTGGAGAGTGATGAAAGGCAAACTATACAAATAAGACAAGGGGGTGGCAATCATTTTTAGCAAGTCTATAGACTATGAAATAGAAGACCAAGTTGTTGACCATCAGGGACGATATTTGCTCTTAGATGTTAAAATAGGTTTTGAGCATTATACCTTATTAAATATATGCGCACCTAACTCTCCGACTAAGGAATAAAAAAAAAAATCTTGGAATTATTACTCCAGCGTACCACACACAATTTAATAATGAGAGGCGACCTGAATGCAGTAGCTGACCCTGCCATGGACAGATCCCATTTGCCTGATTCTCGTGCCTCATCTGCCTTCAACCCTATGGTACACTTCCAGAATACACATGCAGTTATAGATGCTTGGTGGCTGCATAACCCAGGAGACAAATCATACACTTTCAGCAGTTCATAAATCTTTCTCTTGGATAGATTATTTACTAATTAGTGACCGCATGCTGTCAAGGATCTTGACTACTGATATACATTCAATTTTAATATCCGATCATGCCCCTATTTCTGTTTCATTGCAATTAAGTCACATCAACCCGGCGGAACGATTGTGGCGATATCCATCGCACCTTTATCAATCAGAGGAGTTTAAAGCATTTTTGATAGTAGAGTATTACTATTACTATTACTATTATAACTCTAGTCATGAAGAAACTCCCATACTATACTGGGAAACTGCTAAAGAAGTGCTCCGTGGACAAATCATCTCATATGTTAGCAAAAAGCGTAAAGACTACAATATTAAATATAATAATTTACATAAAGCTATGAAAAACACCTTTGCAACATAGGTAAATGCCCCTACTGATGATAATCAAGATGCATATAAAGCTAGTAAACAATTATTGGAGAGTTTCTTGCTATCACAGGCACAACTTAGCATGGAATACCAAAAGAATAAATTCTTCAGGTGGGGCAACAAATCAGGCAAACTATTGGCCAATTTAGCTAAATCATACTAAAAAAAAAAACGTATCCTTCAACTACGAGATCCAGAAACACATGTACTACACATTAATAACAAAGGCATTGAAAAAATATTTCATCAATATTATATGACATTATACCAAGAAAAAACATCTTTCCCAGCCTTGCATAGTGAACTATTAACAAAGGCGACTTTACCTAAATTAGTGCAGGAACAGCGTGACTGGTTGAACACTCCCATAACAGAGCGTGAAATTAAATCGGCTATTACCTCTTTACATAATGGCAAATCGCCGGGCCCGGACGGGTATACCGCCGAGTTCTATAAAACTTTACAACCCCAATTACTCTTAATTCTTAATAAACTTTTTAATCACCTGCACACAAATGTTCCCACTTAGCCATCCTTTAACCAGGCATTGACCACTTTAATTTTAAAACCTAACAAGCCGGCAGATCAGGTAACTTCGTATAGGCCAATTATGATTCTTAATCAGGACTTTAAATTATTAGCTAAAATACTAGTAAACCGGCTACAGAGTATTCTACCATCTCTATTAACAAAACACCAGATGGGATTTGTCCATGGTAGGAACTCAGTGAGGGCGGTCCGTACTGCGGTTGCTGCCATAGCGGCGACTGGTACCGTGGACCGCAAAAACAGCCAAGATATGCTGCTTAGTTTGGATGCCGATAAGGCTTTTGACCAAATTGTCTGGATCCATCTACAACAAATTTTTGAATGGAGAGATTTCGGTGATATATTTGTGCACTTCATTAAATTAATTTACAACAACCCCCAAAACTCCGTGTGGATCAATGGTACAAGAACTTCTCCTATAACGATGTTTAGAGGTACTAGGCCGGGGTGCCCCCTGTCCCCACTTCTTTTTAATTTGGCTCTTGACCCATTGCTTAGGCTCTTGCAGCGCTCTCCGTCCTTCAAGGGAATCACCATTGGGAAGAAAACAGATAAGATCACTGCATTTGCAGATGATCTCCTTCTATATATTTCAGATACCAAGAATTCTTTAGTTGAAATATTTAAAATTATAGACGAATTTGGGAAGATTTCAGGGTTTGTGATCAACAAGAGTAAATCTGTAGCGCTAGGACAGGATGCAAGACCTCCCTGGTATAGACAGTTTCAGATCACTTGGGCCAAACACTTGATCACATATCTAGGGCTAAAATTACCCAAAAACTTACACTTTTTGTATAAATTAAATCTTGATAAATTAATCAGGGAAACTGATAGTTTGATAAGAAACTGGCAAAAATTACTCCTTTCATTCATCGGTAAAGCTAGCTTAATTAAAATGGTAATATTCCCAAAGTTATTATACCCTTTCCAAATTCTACCCATCTTATTATCTCCAAAAGATGAAAAATGGTTGAACAGCAATTTTAGGTCATTCATCTGGGGTGGTAAAAGAGTTGCGCTCATTAAACTGCAGCAGCCAAAGGTGAATGGGGGAATTAATTTCCCCGAACCTAAAATTCTATAACTTTGCTAGCCATGTTAGAATAATCAAAGATTGGCTCCATGTAACAGAATACTATGCTAACACTTCATATCTTTTCTTCCCAACATATCTCTAGTAGCCTTTTTACATATGGGTAGATCTTCTATTCCCCAAGAAACACAGGATAATCCCTTACTTATGTCTCCGTGGATAACATGGAAGCGGATTAGGAAGCTCAGAGGTTTGAACTGCCAGCATTCCCTTTACCTTCCATTTTTACACAACCCTGAATTCCAACAGGGTAAAGCGAGCTTTCCCTTCACTAGGTGGCCTTGGCAGGGTATAGTATCTCTCAGAGATATTGTGAATGTCAACACTAAATCGATATTAACAGAGTCCCAAATTATTGAAAAATACCATTTACCACCTACTCACGCCTTTGCCATACATCAGGCATGACACTATGCCTCACAGGTGATTAGACAACTAGAGTGATCTGGATTGTATGCTAGTACGACCACCAGGGGCAAGAGGGGCCATATTCTCTCATTATCACTACCTTACTCACTCTGAATCACAAGCTGATAACGCAGGGCATACACCATTGGACCACCATATTCCCCAATCTAAGTGTGGAAGATGTTTTACATACACTGCTTGTGTCAACTGGGATTTTGAAACAGAGCACATATAGGGAGATGTTATAGGGAGATGAGATACTTGTTCCCACATAGACGTGCCCAAATGGGATTATCTGATTCCCCTAATTGCCTTAAGTGTACAAATACTTCAGCTACTCTTTATCATTGTTTTTGGGAGTGCCCGCAAGTTAGACGCTTCTGGAGACAGATACATGCCTATACTAAAAAACAATTGTCAATAGAAATTCCACTTACTCCTGAATGGGCAATCCTGGGGGTCCTGGATGAGACAGTTAAAATCCCCAAGAAGGCAAAATATATGGTAACAGTTGTCTCAGCAGTGGCCCGTAAGTGCATACTTCAGAAATGGATTCAAACACAATCACCAACCATGACTCTTTTCCGTGAAAAACAATTTTTTTTCTTTCGTATGGAGTGGTTGGAGACCACACTGTCCAAAGAAAAAAAGGCGGCTTATTTCTTTAACACTTTGGACAAATATATTGATACCCTTACAGCCCCTATTAGATACAAAAACTGAGAACTATGTTCTCAAAAAGGTCCTCTTATTTTGCACTCTGGGTCTCCCAAAATAGTCATTATGAGGAATAAAGTAATGGAAACATTAAAAAATATAAATCTTTATTAGAAAAATGGTAAAAAAATATGTAGATACGAAGGCGAAATAATTAAAAACCTAAATGCAACTAACAGTGGCGTGGCCACCGATGAAACTGTTAAAAACACTAAAGAGCCACAGTAAACTCTGCCATGTGCAATAAATGCCCTATCTGTAAGCACTATCTGATTCCAAAAGTGGAGTAGTGGGGACCAAGTGCCCCTTACAATTAGATAACAAAAGACATATATAAAAATATGTATGAATGCTGCCACTAAGGCTGGTTATCAATATGACTGGTGAATTCACCGTTAGTACTCTGGAATGTTGTGGGAAAGATATTCAGGTAATTAATGATCCTGATTGTAACTGCAAAATATGTCTTGCATGCAAATAAATTATATTAGATACCAGATCCATACCTGTTTCAAAAATACTTCCTAGTATGAAACCTTATTTTTACTTGATGAAGATTTGATGAAGGTGCTATGGTTGATTAGCTTATATGTCATAAATGCTGGTGCTCATGCCTGGAAGTCCCCCATTTCTCAACATGACTACTGTCTTTGAAATTATTTATATTGTATGCTATTTTCTCTCTGGTTTGAACATTAAAATATTCTTTGCTCTCTGCTGAATGTAAACACAGTTATAATGGTCTACCCCCTCTAGGTTGTGGTCTACTGTTAATGTTTCTTAGTAGACAAAAATGTATGATGATAATACCATTTTTCTGAGTCATAACATTGTTCAGCCTATGTTGATGATTTCTATGTATTCTCTTCCAAACTATATTTGTCACGTCAAAAATTGTTATGCTCCAATAAAAAATGTTTAAAAAAAAAATAGATTAGAAAGAGCTCATCTAGCGTGACCCATAACCAATAATTGGCACAGTTTGAAGTATTATTATCAATTACTAACAAGAAACCTAACTAAATCCCTTAATATCCTACAACCCAAATCCTGGCACCAAAAAATAGGTAGTTACGAATCCTATGGTTGCTGGATCTGGTCACATCTACCATCTTCCTTGACTTACAAGATCACTCAGTCTGAGACTAAATATTATTTAAAAAATTGATTTAACACTCTCAATGGACCCTTGAAACTTTAAATTGAAACTTGGGGCCATATCCACACCTACATTCCCTTTACGTATCAATGCGTAGCATATTTATGCTTTTGTAATTGCTATGCACTCCCCTTGCCACTCCCCTCGTTCATACGTATTTTTGCTGTTTTACGCTTTCCAAATCCTACCTTAACTTTTCTAAGCGTAACTGCTGTCGGCCGTAATGGTTGAACGTACTTACGCGCCTAAGCACGCCCATACTGTATGATTTAAATGTCTCACCCTGCCTCCAAAGCGTAATTACGGGTGTCGAATGTCTGGCACGCCGCTTCATCATTAGTTACTCTGTTGATCGTAGACTCGTAAGTACGTTCAGAATTTCTAATCTTAACATCTGCAGCGCACATGTGCAGAACATGCAAAACTGCGTTTTTATGACTCTAACTAGCGTAAATACGCTAGTGGTCGTAGCTCTGGATCTGGCCCTTGGTTCTTAGCTATCACCACTGGTCTTCATATGGAAAAAATATTGTTCTCATAGGTGGTCATATCTCTGTTTCCACACCATGGAAATAACTCAGTATGCAACAACATGGTGAGCCTTGGAGGAACTATAACAAAAGATTATAATTCAGTCTTGGTTCCAAACTCATATTATAGGGAACTTCACTAGAAGTTCAAACGTTTTGGTAAATGGTTTAATACATGATACCAATTACAATGTGTTGCAGATGGTAAACTACATCTAGACGAGTGTGGGTCAGCGGCAAATGTAGACCTTTTTCGAAAGGGCCGTTTTATACCAGACAGTGTAGAAATTTATCCCAAATTGATTGCTTCACGCTGAATGTTGAGTTTCAATGTACCCCAACCCTTATCCTAATTCTTCCCCTAACCCTCCCTTCCCTACAGTTTGACCCTAAGACTGCCTTCCTCACAGCCTTACCCTAAGACTTCCCTCCCTGCAGCCTAACCCTAAGACTCCCTAACCATCAGCCTGACTCTAAAATGGCACACTTACCCATTCATTCATAAAAATATTGCAATAGTAGTAATTTTGAAATAGAGGCAGTAAGCCGAAAATTATCTTTCGGGTGCCTGTATTTCTAAAATACTATTGTTGGACAAGAGATTGTATCTCCTTCTACACAAAACTCAACTGACCATTGGAGATTCTGCAAATAAATTTTATTCTTATATGGTTGACAAGGCCAATAATGCCTCAATTTTGGTTCACCACCTTGATGCTACTACAGAAATTCACAGGTGTCACCTTACGTAGAGAATTATTGTACCTTCTCCTCAAACGAGGTGGTTGCCTGACCCAGATAAAGCAACTAGAAAATTAATTATATATGTATATATGCTGATTCAACTCTGATTGATAGTATTGATTACATTGCTGCTATACAAGGTATGGCATAGTCAGAATTATTATTTAGTTACTTACCACATGGTTTGGTCCCCCTGTTTAGTCCATTCTAATACTACACCTACAGACCTACACTGATACACTGGAATGTGACAGTAAATATTCTATTTTAGATTCACATCCCTTATTCCCTTCACTATTTTTAATATTTCACATTTATATCTAATAAAAAAAGTTTTAATATAAATACAGATAACCTTTTGTGGGGATTTCTTTGAAGAGAGGTGTGCGCACCATTAAGTCCATGCTTTTTTCTCTCTAGTTTACTTAATGTATTGTGGTACTTATCTCTCTCTACCACTAGCGTTGGTGCAAGTATTTAGCTTTTTCTTGAAAAACTATAAGGTTGTATTGTTGTGGAAATATCTTACACATTAAAAGGAGTGTACTACATATATCAAATGTCAATATATTTTCCCCACATGTGAAGCATTATGATTAAAAAAGTAATCAACTAGCAATTAGATAGGACATTGACAACCTACTTATTTTCTAAAGGATTACTGAAACAAAAGGCATATGAATAGTGTTAGCTGCACATCAGGGGACTATATTTTGCCCACATGACTGAAAGGCACATAACACATAAAACATTATTTGGGGGATATTGAGACTTTTTACATTTATTGAGCACATTTTCATATATTCACTTGTAGTCAAGGCATCAGAAAGAGCATAGTTAATGAACACACTTTATGTTAATGCAAGTATTGTGTTAAATGAGCTCTGAAGGCCAAAAGGGAAGGGAGGAACTAAAATGATTATAACCGTAGATGTCTCTCAGGCACAGGGGTGTCACAATATTTTTGGTTGGGGGGAACAAGAATTTATCCCTCATCTTGGTGCCCCCATCTCACCTTGGTGCAGCCTCACCTTGGTGCGGAATAGATATGATGATGCATGCCATCAAAGGGGGCGTGGTCAACTTATTGGGGGTATGGTCAACCCACTGGGGGTGCAGTTGTGCATCCTTGAATGCATGACTAGCAGTAACATAAAGACGTTTGAAAGTATAGAGAGGTAGTTAGTTCAGACTGTCTTAAACAAAATCCTTTTCACAGCACTAGATCCTGGATTCACTTGTGTGGTGTAAGTCAAGTCCAGCACTGCGTCCTCCCCAGTATATTGACTGGTTTCAAGATCCAGTCCCACCTGAGTAAAATTTAAGAAGAGATCGGGGTGCTCTATCGTGAAATACAATTTATTAAACAAATAAAATCGCTTGGAGCTTTTAGATTTAAGCATACCAAATGAATGCTTGAACTATTATCACAACAAAATCGTAGTCAGCCAAAGTACATCTCTGCAAGTCAATTTAGGATTTCCAATCTACAGCGTCTAATATACTCGGCATCTATGTGGAGTGACAGTATTTCAGACACAGCAAGAGAAGTCTACCCTTATGCATTTCGTCAGTTGTGACTTTATCAGGGGCATAGGCGTATCTATAATGGGTAAAGGGTGTTTAGTGCACAAGGGCCCCTCAGAACAGAGATCCCTGTGGCATTCATCCTGCACAAGTCCGCATAACAGGATTGGCAGGGGAAGGGGAGCCCATTTGGCATTTATTTCTTCCCTCCAAGATCTCCCGGAGGGAAGAAATAGATGCCGAATGAGCCCCACTTAACCTGCGTTGGGATGGTCCTGATTGGTGACCAATTCATCTAACTTTTGATCTGGACAAGTATTCATTAGACCTCAAAGTTTCCTTATAGGCTACACATTATTACAAATGATACAGTAACAGACAAACAGGGATTTTTAACAAGACTTTAAGACAACAGCATGTAAACATCATTTAGGTAAAGAAAGTATCCCCTAGCGATTATTACAAATAGATTTTCAAACTATATAACAAAGAATCAAAATATAAAATGTATTTAAAAAGAAAATATTTTTTACACAAAATTAAAAATGAAAACAAAAATTAAAATACAATTTATATTATACTAGCAGCAAAAACCCTATTTAATACATATAAAAACAATATAAGAAAAAGGCAATATATAAAACCAGCACCTTCATTTAAACTTGATAGTTTTACATTAAAACTAGAACAATATAAAAATCATATTAAATTCATAAGTAGCAGTAAGAATAAAATATTCTGTTTCCAAAAATAGATACATATGAGACATGTACTAAAATTAGAATGGTGTATACACCAAGAACAAATTAAGCCCTGATCCATATTCTTGGAATCAACGCTAAAACAAAGATGTTATACACTTGGACAAAAGTTAATTGACTGCCTAACATTACGCAAAAACCTCTAGTTCATAGACAATTTCATCAAAAGGGGAAGAGGTTCAGAGAAAAGAAAATTATCTTGAACCCTTACATAGAAACATAGAAACATAGAAACATAGAAAGTGACGGCAGATAAGAGCCACATGGCCCATCTAGTCTGCCCATTTGTTTATTGAAAACTATACTGACCCTAGACCCTATTTACCCTTAATTTGGTTTACCCTTATATTTATCCCAAGCATGTTTAAATTGTTCTACTGTATTGGCCTCAACCACCTCAGATGGGAGAATATTTCATTTATCTATCACCCTTTCAGTGAAGTCATTTTTCCGCACATTTCCTTTGAATCTACCACCCTCCAGTTTATATTCATGCCCTCGTGTTCTATTACACCTTTTCTTTTGAAAAATGGTACTCTCCTCTAGCTGGTCACAACCCTTGATGTATTTGAAAGTTGCTATCATGTCCCCCCTCTCCCTTTTCTGCTCCAAGCTATACATGTTTAGTTCCTCTAGCCTTTCTTGGTATGATTTGTTACAAAGGCCATGGACCATTTTAGTTGCTCTTCTTTGCACAGTCTCTAATGTATTTATGTCTTTCTGGAGATATGGCCTCCAGAACTGAATGCAGTATTCTAGGTGAGGGCGTACCAATGATTTATAAAGGGGCATCACTACTTCTCTCTTTCTGCTACTAATTCCTCTCCCTATGCAACCAAGCATCTGACTTGCCTTTATCATTGCTTTGTTACATTGATTGGCTACCTTCAAGTTACTGGAAATAATGACTCCTAGATCCCTTTCCTCCTCGGTAGATTCTAACCCTTCATTCAGTTCCTTTGGCATTAACGTATCCGTAGTGACTATTCAAAATGTTTCCCGTTGCAGTAGTCTGTAATCCCTGTCACCCCCTCTAATGTTTTTAGGGACCCATTCTATGGCTTTTACTTTTAAACTGTCAGTATTGCTCTTGTGGACTTGTGTGAAATGTCTCGACAGACTATGATTGGCAAATTGATGTTTAATATTTCTTAGGTGTTCTAAGATTCTGATTTTTAGCATTCTTTTGGTTTTGCCAAAGTATACCCATGCAACCCACAGCTGCATTCAGGTGTTTGAGATGTTTGATCTTATATTTTTTATCCTTAGCTGTATTCTCAGGATGGCAGAAATGACACACTTTACATTTATTGCATGAAAAAAAAACTGTTGTTTTAGGCAGTACCGACAGGCTATTGGGTTCCCATGGTTCTAAGTGACTAGGTGACATCAACCTCTTAAGATTTTTTGATTTTCTAAACCTGATAACAGGCTTTGAAGGTAATATTTGACTAAGGAGGGGGTCCATCTATAACACAGGTCAGTGTTGAGCCAGAATATTTTTTATCTTATTACTTTTACTATTAAATGTAGTAGTGAAAGCACATAGGACTTTGCATTCAGTATCATTTTTGGTCTAAAAGGGAATACGTTCACGGGCTCCTGCTTTTAAGTAACCTGATTCGACTGCAAACTTCTTTTTAAAAGATAATGCTTGTTCGTCAAAACTCTCTATTGTGGTACAATTTCGTGTGAGTTTATCACTATTACTGGTGGGAGCTCTTATCATAAGGTTTAGAAATTCAAGGGTATCACCTCCATATTTACATGAAAATTGTAGGCCACGGTTATTAGAGTTTAGGCTACACCTGAAGGTTTTGAACTCTATTTTAGAGCCACTCCAAATGATGAGCAGATCATCAATATAGCGGCGATACAGTTTAACAGTGGACTGCGAGGTGATGGAATAGATATGATCCCGCTCCCAGTTTCCCATATATAAATTGGTGAAACAATAGAATATTTTATTCTTACTGCTACTTATGAATTTAATATGATTTTTATATTGTTCTAGTTTTAATGTAAATTGCAACATTATTATATTATTATACTGTACTAGTCCGATTGTTATAGTCCGGTCTTGGACCTAAAAAAGTGCTTTTTAAATTTTAGGAGAAACATGGTGTTGTCTCTTTAAGGTTTCTGAAAGTTAGACACACCTCTCCAGTATCTCTGTAAATATTGCCCGGCTTAAGATAGCTTCCCCACCCCTTGATGAAATCATCCAATGATGACAGTGTTGGGGCGGAGCTATCCTGTGATCCAACTCATCTTTCTCCACGTGCGGTCAGCGTTGTCTCCAAACTGCCTACTCCGGGACGCTGGAATCTGGTAAAGGAGCACGCTCCCGTAGCCTGCTGCAATTGTGTCTTATATGCTTTTAACCAAGACATTGGTCTGGTATGCTATTTTATGTATTATCAGCTGTCCTCTAATAAACGATACTACACCATACAGCGCCCCCTTCTTCCTTGCTATTTTTACAGATTTCTCTGGCTGGTAACAAAGAACCGGTCTATATAAAAAGGGGAACGCGGTCCACTATTGGATCTGGTGTTGAAAATTTCGGAACACACACACCAAGTGAATTGACTGTGGACTATTGGGACTGATCTAACAGTGCAACTATTTGTTCAAATCCGGGACTGAGTGAGCGCTCCTTCGTGCTATATATATATATATATATATATATATATACACACACACACACACACACACACACACACATATTAGATGTACTCCCGTGCACACTATGCTGTGTCGCCAGGGGTGGTCTCTATGTCGCCGGGGGCGGTCCCTGCGTCACCGGGGGAGGTTCCTGCGTCGCCGGGGGAGGTTCCTGTGTCGCCAGGGGTGGTCCCTACGTCACCAGGGGCGGTCCCTACGTTGCCGGGGGTGGTCCCTACACCACTGGGGGGCGGTCCCTGCGTTGCCAGGGTTTGTGCATGGATGTCCTGTAAAGTATCACCAGCCTCTCTAGTATCCACATCATGTGCCTCCAACCCCCCCCAGTAATCACCATCATGTACCTCCAGCCCCCTGGTATCCCCATAATATCTCTCCATCCCCCCCAGTATCCTCATCAGGTGTCTCCAGCTCCCCAGTATCCCCTTCATATGCCTCCATCCCCACAATATTCCCATCACGTGCCTCCATCCCACCCAGTATCCCCATCATGTGCCTCCAGTCCCCCCCAGTATCTCCATCATGTCTCTCCAGCTCCCCAGTATTGCCATCTTGTCTCCAGTCCCCTCAGTACTCCTATCATATGCCTCCAGCACCCCCGCAGTATCCCCATCATGTGCTTCCAGCACGCCCCCCTTATTCCCATCTTGTCTCTCCAGCACGTCAGTATTCCCATCTTATCTCTACCTCCCCATACTCCTGTCATGTGTCTTCAGCCCCCCTAGTACTCCCATCATGTGTCTCCAGCCCCCCCTGTATCCCCATCATGTGCCACCAGCCTACCCACCATGTTTTCTTACCTTTACTGTGTCTTCCTCTGCGGTGTTCTCTCTCTTCTTTCTGGTGCATACAGGAGTTCCTGTATGAGCCTCTGAAGCAGTTACATACAGCAGCTGAAAGGAGTTATTCAAACAGCTGCTCTATGTAACTGCTGCGGCAGCTCATACAGAAACCTCCTGCAGACCTTCCAAAATAACCCATACCATTAGGTACAATTTAAACATTCTTTATTTGAAGTTCAAACATTGTACAAGTCATGAACATGAAGTAAGTATTTGGATACAAAAGAAGGAACAAATTGACATCAGTATTTAGAGCTCTCAGCATCAATAGAGAACAAGAAACAATATAGAATCTCTGTAGGGTACATCATATTTTATCACCAACACCATAAGTTATAACAGAGACTAATCATAGGATAGGTCTGATTAACAGCGTCTCTCAAAAGGATCAGTTGTGGATAGTAAGGATTGGTGGAACCAAGTGGTGGATTGGAAGTAGCTAGTTGACAAGGCCTTGGTGCAACTAGGTAGGCTAACTACATATGGCAACCAAATATTAAAGAATCCATTTGCCCTCTGTTCCTTATGGTAACTGGTTTCCACCCAGTCCATTTGGAATAAATAGGCTAGACGGGATGTGACCATGAATAAAGTAGGAGAATCTGGCTCGATCCATTTAGACAAGATGGTCTTTTTTGAAGTAGCTGCCACGTATAATAATAGTCTCCGCTCCCCACCGGACAGGTAGCGGCGCGCTTCTGGTTTGTAAATATTCCAAAACGCCCAGTCTCGGGTAATTGTGAAATCTAGTTTTAGCGTCTCGGTAATATAGATCTGTATAAGTTTCCAGAAATCTTGGATAATGGGGCAGGTCCACAAACAATGGAGGAGGTCAGCCTCAGGGCTATGACATTTATAGCAATTGGTACTTTGTGAAGCACCTATAATACATCTGAGCTTAGGGGTAAGGTACGCCCTATGTAAAATTTTGTATATCATTTCCTTGTAGGAGCTAGAGATCAGTTGCTTATTCATAGCCACATACGCCTTTAAGATATCAGCTAGAGTTAAATGTGGGAACTGATGTACCCATTTCTGTAAATTCAGTTTGTCGGAGTCTAGTTGTAAAAGGGATCTAGTGTGAGAGTATATCTGCGCAGTTGTAATCTTCTGCGAGGCGGACTGAGACAGTATACTGTCTAAATCCGTGATAAAATTGGAAGGGGGGAGTTTAGCTAGGGTCATCCGAACGTAGCTAGTCGCTTGTAGGTACGAAAAAAGCGGTATGTTAATATTCCGAAATTTGGAACGAAGTGTATGTATGTCATAGACTTGCTTAGTAATTGGCTGGCAAAAATGTAAGACTTGGTAAGGCCCATTTGGTTCCCAATTTGAAAAAATGTGAGATTGAGTACCGGCTGGAAAGTTTGGATTACCCGCAAAGGTGACAAAAAGTGAGTGTTCCAAGGGAAGTTTCAATTTTTTCCGAACTTTCCGCCATGCTCTACAGGTAGAAATTAATAATGGATTATCCTTTATATGTTCCGGCAAACCCCCCAGGTTTTGGTGTAATAGAGCAGTAAGATGGATATCAGGACAAAAGGCTTGTTCTATGTCGATGTTGGTGTATAAATTATCCCGCCTCACCCAGTCCATGGCATATCTATATAGGGCATTAGGTACAATTTAATCTGCTCCTGAGCTTCCAACTGTCACTCACCTGGCTTATATAAATTAACTGATATTTAAAAAACGATTTGCCTCTTCAACAATGGTGGTTACCATAGGAACTGACAGTTGGAAGCTTGGGAGCAGAGTATTTTGTACCTAATGGAATGGGTCATGTTGAAGGGTATGTTTCTGTATGAGCTGCCAGTCTCCATAGCAGGAAGCATGACTGGCCTGGCACCGGTCTACGCCACATCCCCCCACTTATATTGCCTCCCCCCATTCACAAAATGCCCCCTCTCCGTCCTGACGCCTATGCTCAGACATTAAGACATTATTTGACAAAATACCACAAGGGAGGTAAATACTCACATATCACAGGGAGTGTAATTAACCAAGTTGTGTTCTTAAACCCAGACTTTACTGCAAAGAGCTGCATCTCTATGATGCAGATCTGTGCAGATCTGTGTGATGCCACCTCATTTGCCTTATAAGCATGGCAAACCCCGTCTTTGTTGTGGGGTTTTGCCATGCAGAAGGCACCGTCTGCACCGTTGGATGGTTCTACAATACAGTGTTCCGTCCTCATGGAGATCCGCTGTGAAATATCTGGCGCATGCAAGTGCGATGTTACATGCAAGGACAATTACACAAACAACTTGCTTAAGTCCCCTTGTGTTAGTATATGTGAATCCAGACCTATATATTTTAAACAAGAAAAATGGAGGAAAAAGGAAAAATAGGGGAAAAAATAAAGAAGGAACAAGAAGAGAGACAAAATGGAGTTCAGGGACAGGTGACATCAAATAATTTTAATAGAGACTTACAGTTGTTATATTAAACACAGAACAGTTCAGACATTATTTTGTATAAAACACAACAGATACCAATAGATTATAAATAACCAGACAGTCTTCTAAAATTAGGGGGGCACAGGGATTCGCTGAGTCAGTAACCTATAAGCTCACTGGGATCTTGCAACTGATGGTGGAGTCATATTATATCTATAGCGGTGAATTAATTAGGATAAGTTGGTGATCATAGGAGCATGACTTATGTACTAAACGGAATAATGTATTCCTGATGATGATCAGACACAGTGGTTTAAAATACATACATTGCATATCAAGGACAAATCAAAATATTATTTGGAACAAGAGAATAAAATAGAATATAATTAGATATTGTTAAAAGCAAATTAATAATATATAAATACAATTCCAAAAGTGTAACTATGTTAAGCTATAAGGAACATTCTACGTATCTTTTCGGTACTAGATTGCGTATATGTGGTCTTTAAGACCACATATACGCAATCTACATACCGAAAAGATACGTAGATTACGTTAAAAAATTACTACGCATGCACAATATATTTCGGTAAACACCAGACGTATATGCAATACGTCCGGTGGTCTAAATATGGCCCATAATCTATATTTTTAAAGGTCTTTTTGTCATACCTACATATTTTAGGCTGCAGCCACATTCTAGGAGATATACAACAAATGTGCTCAGCCAGTTCATATAGTTTTTTTTGTTTTTTTATTTGATATATAACATTGCCCGTTATCTCTATGGCAATGTTTACAAACCTTGCAACTACGAGCAAAATAGGTTATTTCCATTTGCAGTGGATTTTTGTCTTTATAAGTTAAAAGGGATTGTCTAATGATTTCCAGGGCTTTATATATACACACACACACACACGGGTGGTAATATGTGGAATATGTTGCCAACCCCTCCACCCAAACACCAATATGATTTAGTCTGAGAAAGCCATATCTTGTGGAGGTACTCAGTGGTGAAATATAAATATTAGGATTTAATTTATAAAATTTGTTCTAATTGCTCTTAAGAAAGGGTTAGCTTTAGATCATGTTCCCAAACTTGAACCATATGTGTAATAATAAGCAGGGTTGAGCACCTGGAGATCTTAAGGGTTTAGGGATACAAAGTTTATTGTGGGGAAAAGGATAGCAGCAATGTTTCTTAGACTAACCATGGTTTAGAGCAGGGGTCCTCAAACTTTTTAAACAGGGGGCCAGTTCACTGTCTCTCAGACCGTTGGAGGGCCGGACTATAGTAAAAACAAAAACTATGAACAAATTCCTATGCACACTGCATATATCTTATTTTGAAGTGAAGAAACAAAACAGGAACAAATACAATATTTAAAATGAAGTAAAGTTAAATCAACAAATTTACCAGTATTTCAATGGGAACTCCCCCATCA
>WWET01005580.1:75226-88666 GCA_011038615.1 Limnodynastes dumerilii | reverse complement strand
TCCCTTCTCCCTCCTGTACCTGGTTTTATCCCTTCTATCATATCCCTCTCTCCCTCCTGTACTTGGTTATATCATGTCCCCCTCTCCTTCCTGTTCCTGGTTATATCCCTTCTATCATATCCCCCTCTCCCTCCTGTACCTGGTTATATCATATCCCCCTCCTCTTCCTGTACCTGGTTATATCCCTTCTATCATATCCCCCTCTCCCTCCTGTACCTGGTTATATCATATCCCCCTCTCCCTCCTGTTTAGTTCCTCTAGTCTTTCTTGGTATGTTTTTTTGACACAGGCCATGGAGCATTTTAGTTGCTCTTCTTTGCAGTCTCTAATGTATTTATGTCTTTCTGGGGATACGGCTACAGCTCTCAATAGACCAGATTCAGAATTTGGAAATAAGAGGAAAGTTACTCCTGAGCAAGTTAACAGTGTAATAGTAACGCTGGTCAGTATCTTTATAATAATATAATAATAATATAATAGTATTAGAGATGAGAGGTGATAAATAACAGTGTGATAGTAATGCTGGTCAGTAACTCATTTCACGCACTTACTTAAGTCCGGATCCAGCCCATTATTTCAAATATGTTTTTCTTGTGGCTTTTTCCAGTCAAATTAAAATATTATAAAATTATTATTGCTTTAGTATTGTTTTAAAAATGGATTAATGCTTCAATGTAATGTTTCAAATGTAAAAATATGTGTAAAGAAGTGATTCAACCAAAAATAGGTGCGAGGAGACCCATCAGCTACTGCAGTACAGTACTCAGATGCCCCCTTCTAAATATAAATATAGTGGAACTCCCCGTAGAACACATGGATGTGGACACAGGTGAATGGGCAGCAGCCCCCTCATTCTTCACACACGCTCCACTTCTGTATGAAAAGAATATAGAACTGTAGCTCCGGATTAGATCCAGTTTGTGAGTTAGTTGCTCCAGATATTTTATGAATTTATTTGTCTAATAACAGGTTTTTATATATTACACAGCGCTTTACAGAGAATATTTCACATCAGTCCCTGACCCATTGGAGCTACATTCTAAGGTCCCTAACACACACACCAGGGTTCATTTATTTAGCAGTCCATTAACCTACCAGCATGTTTTTGGAGTGTGGGAGGAAACCGGAGCACCCAGGGGAAACCCACATAGACACGGGGAGAACATACAAACTCCACACAAATAAGACCTAGTTTGGGAATCGAACTCATGACCTCAGTGCTGTGAGACACAAGTGTTACTCACTGAGCCACCAAGCTGCTGTGTGAGTTGCAATGTGTCACCGATCGCCTCTGTTTTGGGTGCTTTGGGGAGAGGTGACTCCTCATCAGATGCCGATCATGATTATAGCAGTTTAGGCCACAGAGTGTTCCTGTCGTGGTCACAAGGCAGCAGGATGTGGTTTCTGCTGCAAAACCCCTGTTTCCACAGCTGAATTGCGGCTGTATCAGTGCCAACATCGGAATGGATACAATGTAAATGTGCTTATTCTGACAAAGTGCCCTTTCTGGTTAAGATTAGGCTGCTGGGAAGGGAGGGTTAGGCTTAGGTGCAGAGAAAGGAGGGTTAAGACTAGGCTGTGGAACGAGGATGGTTACGGGTAGGGATGGAATAGGCCGCGGGACGGTCATGGTTAAGATTAGGAATAAGGTAAGGTTAAGGTTAGGTTTCGGGAAGGGGACAGTTAGGGATGGGGAGGGTTAAGGTTAGGCAGCGGGACAGTGATAGTAAGGATTAGGAATAGGGAAGGGTTAAGGTTAGGTTGTGGAAAGAGGATGGTTAGAGTTATGGAAGGGTTAGGCTGCAGGACAGGGGTTGTTATGGTTGGGGAGGGTAATGGTTAGACTGTGGGACAGGAATGGTTAGGCTTGGGGAGGGTAATGGTTAGGCTGCAGGATAGGGTTAGATGAGGGTAATGGTTAGGCTGCAGGACAGGGTTAGATGAGGGTATTGGTTAGGCTACAGGACAGGGTTAGATGAGGGTATTGGTTAGGCTGCAGGACAGGGTTAGATGAGGGTATTGGTTAGACTGCAGGACAGGGTTAGATGAGGGTTGGGGTTAGGCTGCAGGACAGGGTTATATGAGGGTAATGGTTAGGCTCCAGGACAGGGTTAGATGAGGGTAATGGTTAGGCTGCAGGACAGGGTTAGATGAGGGTAATGGTTAGGCTGCAGGACAGGGATGACTAAGGTCGGGGAGGGTAATGGTTAGGCTGCAGTACAGGGAGGGTTATGGTTAGGGATAGAGGAGGGTTAAGGTTAGGTTGCGGGAAGAGAATAAGGTTAGGATGAAGAAATCTTACCTGCCGCTGTTGGGCTCTTAGGAGACATTGCAGTCGCTGGAATGGCGCTTTCTCACCGCAAACTACTGAAAACTAACGGCTTGATTGCCGCAAACTGATCTGAGGGACTACACCCGGGACAGCAGTGAAATAGGCTACAATTCATTTCCTTTTTACAGTTTATGAAGCAGTCACATCGTCAGTAATCTATTATTAGCGAATAATCGGGCCCCGGATCCTTTCATCTGCTGGTCTTGGCAGCTGCATCATGGCCTCTGTGTGCAATATAATATGTGCGAGGGTCTGTTTGTGTGTGAAAGTATTGAAAGGATTTGGTCAATGTAAAGGCCCCGTAATGATTTATTTTACTTATATCTCAGCCATGTGTTGGGCGCTTCCCGTGCGTTAGATAGAGACATGGCTGGAAGATTGTGCTGAATGTCTGAGAACCACATAAAACAGAGTCACTCTGGATTATGCTTTATACCGGGCATTAGCATATTGTGGAAAAACTTCCCAAGTCGTCTGTTTAAAAGACAGAATCTGTTGGAATTTGTTCTTTCAGTTTGAATCTCTTTGAATAGATCAGTATTTTAAATATTGTAATGACCCACAGAGCCGCCATCGGAGGTGGGGGGGGCATCTGATGGGGGCCCGCCATCATTACAGCAGGGTTGCCGACTTTTTTGAGCTTCCCTCCGGGAGGACCCAGAGGGAAGCCACGGATTTCTGCAAGGGGACGGGGCTTAATGACGTGATTTATGCAAATCATCAAGCCCCGCACATCCCTAGTAATGCTAGGGATTAGTATAGTAATTGATGGCTTGGGGGGCTTGTGGGAGCTTTGTCGGCTCTCCCGGGATACCGGGAGACCTGCCCAAGTTTCGTGAGTCTCCTGGATATTCCGGGAGAGTTGGCAACCATGCATTACAGGGCCATTACAGGGCCAATTTCCCTGCACACCGGCCAGATGGTAACGTGGTTATGTCACATAGGAGGAAGGGCCCCACTGGTGTGTTCTGGGCCCCACAAAATCTGAAGGTGACCCTGATAGCCTGATGTCAAAGCCTTTCTCAGCCAGATCTTATGGCGGTCTCAGAATAGAAGCTCACGCACTTAAGCGCGATAAAGACCTGAATGAAGTGGTTTACACGATTGGAATTTGGTAAAACATATCTCAGCACAGGTTCACTGACGACAAGTCTTATATCTACTGCTGGGCCCTGATTTGTTAGGTTTAGGAATTAGAATTAGAGTTATATCATATCGAATACTCTAACCTCCTACTTATTGGTCTCCCACTCAGCCGTCTTGCCCCCCTTCAATCTATATGCAATGCTGCTTCCAGGCTCACGAATTAGGGTTGGGATTAAGGTCAGGGTTAGGAATTAGGGTTGGGATTAAGGTCAGGGTTAGGAATTAGGGTTGGGATTAAGGTCAGGGTTAGGAATTAGGGTTGGGATTAAGGTCAGGGTTAGGAATTAGGGTTGGGATTAAGGTCAGGGTTAGGAATTAGGGTTGGGATTAAGGTCAGGGTTAGGAATTAGGGTTGGGATTAAGGTCAGGGTTAGGAATTAGGGTTGGGATTAAGGTCAGGGTTAGGAATTAGGGTTGGGATTAAGGTCAGGGTTAGGAATTAGGGTTGGGATTAAGGTCAGGGTTAGGAATTAGGGTTGGGATTAAGGTCAGGGTTAGGAATTAGGGTTGGGATTAAGGTCAGGGTTAGGAATTAGGGTTGGGATTAAGGTCAGGGTTAGGAATTAGGGTTGGGATTAAGGTCAGGGTTAGGAATTAGGGTTGGGATTAAGGTCAGGGTTAGGAATTAGGGTTGGGATTAAGGTCAGGGTTAGGAATTAGGGTTGGGATTAAGGTCAGGGTTAGGAATTAGGGTTGGGATTAAGGTCAGGGTTAGGAATTAGGGTTGGGATTAAGGTCAGGGTTAGGAATTAGGGTTGGGATTAAGGTCAGGGTTAGGAATTAGGGTTGGGATTAAGGTCAGGGTTAGGAATTAGGGTTGGGATTAAGGTCAGGGTTAGGAATTAGGGTTGGGATTAAGGTCAGGGTTAGGAATTAGGGTTGGGATTAAGGTCAGGGTTAGGAATTAGGGTTGGGATTAAGGTCAGGGTTAGGAATTAGGGTTGGGATTAAGGTCAGGGTTAGGAATTAGGGTTGGGATTAAGGTCAGGGTTAGGAATTAGGGTTGGGATTAAGGTCAGGGTTAGGAATTAGGGTTGGGATTAAGGTCAGGGTTAGGAATTAGGGTTGGGATTAAGGTCAGGGTTAGGAATTAGGGTTGGGATTAAGGTCAGGGTTAGGAATTAGGGTTGGGATTAAGGTCAGGGTTAGGAATTAGGGTTGGGATTAAGGTCAGGGTTAGGAATTAGGGTTGGGATTAAGGTCAGGGTTAGGAATTAGGGTTGGGATTAAGGTCAGGGTTAGGAATTAGGGTTGGGATTAAGGTCAGGGTTAGGAATTAGGGTTGGGATTAAGGTCAGGGTTAGGAATTAGGGTTGGGATTAAGGTCAGGGTTAGGAATTAGGGTTGGGATTAAGGTCAGGGTTAGGAATTAGGGTTGGGATTAAGGTCAGGGTTAGGAATTAGGGTTGGGATTAAGGTCAGGGTTAGGAATTAGGGTTGGGATTAAGGTCAGGGTTAGGAATTAGGGTTGGGATTAAGGTCAGGGTTAGGAATTAGGGTTGGGATTAAGGTCAGGGTTAGGAATTAGGGTTGGGATTAAGGTCAGGGTTAGGAATTAGGGTTGGGATTAAGGTCAGGGTTAGGAATTAGGGTTGGGATTAAGGTCAGGGTTAGGAATTAGGGTTGGGATTAAGGTCAGGGTTAGGAATTAGGGTTGGGATTAAGGTCAGGGTTAGGAATTAGGGTTGGGATTAAGGTCAGGGTTAGGAATTAGGGTTGGGATTAAGGTCAGGGTTAGGAATTAGGGTTGGGATTAAGGTCAGGGTTAGGAATTAGGGTTGGGATTAAGGTCAGGGTTAGGAATTAGGGTTGGGATTAAGGTCAGGGTTAGGAATTAGGGTTGGGATTAAGGTCAGGGTTAGGAATTAGGGTTGGGATTAAGGTCAGGGTTAGGAATTAGGGTTGGGATTAAGGTCAGGGTTAGGAATTAGGGTTGGGATTAAGGTCAGGGTTAGGAATTAGGGTTGGGATTAAGGTCAGGGTTAGGAATTAGGGTTGGGATTAAGGTCAGGGTTAGGAATTAGGGTTGGGATTAAGGTCAGGGTTAGGAATTAGGGTTGGGATTAAGGTCAGGGTTAGGAATTAGGGTTGGGATTAAGGTCAGGGTTAGGAATTAGGGTTGGGATTAAGGTCAGGGTTAGGAATTAGGGTTGGGATTAAGGTCAGGGTTAGGAATTAGGGTTGGGATTAAGGTCAGGGTTAGGAATTAGGGTTGGGATTAAGGTCAGGGTTAGGAATTAGGGTTGGGATTAAGGTCAGGGTTAGGAATTAGGGTTGGGATTAAGGTCAGGGTTAGGAATTAGGGTTGGGATTAAGGTCAGGGTTAGGAATTAGGGTTGGGATTAAGGTCAGGGTTAGGAATTAGGGTTGGGATTAAGGTCAGGGTTAGGAATTAGGGTTGGGATTAAGGTCAGGGTTAGGAATTAGGGTTGGGATTAAGGTCAGGGTTAGGAATTAGGGTTGGGATTAAGGTCAGGGTTAGGAATTAGGGTTGGGATTAAGGTCAGGGTTAGGAATTAGGGTTGGGATTAAGGTCAGGGTTAGGAATTAGGGTTGGGATTAAGGTCAGGGTTAGGAATTAGGGTTGGGATTAAGGTCAGGGTTAGGAATTAGGGTTGGGATTAAGGTCAGGGTTAGGAATTAGGGTTGGGATTAAGGTCAGGGTTAGGAATTAGGGTTGGGATTAAGGTCAGGGTTAGGAATTAGGGTTGGGATTAAGGTCAGGGTTAGGAATTAGGGTTGGGATTAAGGTCAGGGTTAGGAATTAGGGTTGGGATTAAGGTCAGGGTTAGGAATTAGGGTTGGGATTAAGGTTAGGGTTAGGAATTAGGGGGCCAGATCTTGATAAAGTCAATCTATTTCCTTGAATGTCATGTCCGGAATTAGCCTGATGCTCATGTGCAGCACATAGACTGCCTGAATTCAGCTGCCTGATGCTGTGTTCCGTACAGAGGTCATTGTCCATATGGGAGCTGCTCTCGTACGAGCTACGCATGGTGGCTGAGCACTGACATTTAAATCATACAGCAAGGGATTGGCTAAACCCTTACATGCAATTCAGTGTTCTGCACAGAAGGGTTTAATACTTAAAGCAGGGTCCTGGGCATGTGTCCAACCTTAACTCTGGATCCAGCCCAGGGTTAGGAATTAGGGTTAGAATTAGGGTTAATGGGGTAGATTCAGAACTAAGCACGCTAGCTGCTGCCGCTGACGTGAAAACGCTGTTTTGTATGTACTGCAAATGAACATGGCAGATGTTATGGCGTGTAACCCTGAACGTACGTACCAGCCTTGTATCAACAGCGTAACTATGTACGAAGGACTGTGCCATCCATATGACACCCGTAATTACACTTCCGAGGCGGGGTGAGGCATTTAAATCATACAGTATGGGGCGCACTTAGGTGGGTACGTACGTGAAGCCTTTATGTTTGTCAGTACTTACGCTGTGAAAAGTTAAGGTAGGGTTTGGCAAGCGTAAATTAGGGTTATGAATTAGTATTAGGGTTAGGATTAGGATTAGAATTAAGATTAAGGTTAGGGTTAGAATTAGGATTAAGGTTAGGGTTAGGATTAGAATTAGAAATAGTGTTAGGGTTAGGGTTAGGGTTAAGGTTAGAATAAGGGGTAAGTATTAGGATTAGGGTTAGGATTAGAAATTAAGGTTAAGGTTAGAATTAGGAATTAGGATTAGGAGTAGAATGAGGATTAGGGTTAGGATTAGAATTAGGAATTAGGGTTAGGATTAGAATTAGGGGTTAGGGTTAGAATTAGAAATAGTGTTAGGGTTAGGAATTAGGGTTAATGTTAGAATAAGGGGTTAGTGTTACAATTAGGATTAGAATTAGGGTTATGGTTAGAATTAGGAATTAGGGTTAGGATTAGAATAAGGGTTAGGAATTAGGGTTAGAATTTAAATTAGGAGTAGAATTAGGGTTAGGATTAGAATTAGGAATTGGGATTAGGATTAGGGTTAGAAATTAGGGTTAAGATTAGAATTAGGAATTAGTGTTAGGGTTAAAATTAGGAACTAGGGTTAGGAGTAGAATTAGGATTAGGAATTAGGGTTAGGATTTAAATTAGGAGTAGAATTAGGGTTATGTTTAGAATTAGGAATTAGGGTTAGGATTAGAATTAGTGTTAGGGTTAGGATTAGGAATTAGGGTTAGGATTAGAATTAGGAATTAGGGTTAGGAGTAGAATTAGGGTTAGGGTTAGGAATTAGGGTTAGGATTAGAATTAGGGTTTTGGTTAGAATTAGGAATTAGGGTTAGGATTAGAATTAGGAATTAGGGTTGGGGTTAGAATTCGGGTTAGTGTTGGAATTAGGAATTAGGGTTAGGATTAGAATTAGGAATTAGGGTTATGGTTAGAATTAGGAATTAGGGTTAGGATTAGAATTAGGAATTAGGGTTAGGGTTAGAATTCGGGTAAGGATTAGGATTAGAAAAAGGGTTAGGATTAGAATTAGTAATTAGGGTTAGGATTAGAATTAGGAATTAGGGTTTGGATTAGAAATAGAGTTAGGATTAGAATTAGGGTTAGGATTAGGGTCACACATATCGGCATTACAACATCTGATGAGACAGGAGTCGCAGTAGTGAATGGAGAATTGCCGATCGGTCAGCATCTTGCTTTATGAAAGGCGTTACATGGATGGGAAGGGGAAATGTCCAGTAAGGACGTGCTCACACTACTGCACCCCATCCAGACCTAAACCTCAACGTAAGAACCTTACACTTTACAGCCAAACCCCTGAGCCGCTCACACAACAGACCTGATCCAGAGGATTGGAGCAGCGGAAGAGAAAAATCCTCTATTAAAACTGCCGGCGTCCTTTCCAGAGCTCAACATTTATACCTCTGTATTGGACGCACTGAAAAGGGGCATCCGCCTGACACATGTAAACACAGCCTATAGGCAGAGGCTGCACAGCGTCATTGCAGAGTCCTGTACAAGTTTCCATGTATCAAATATTTTTTTTAATTTACTATCAAACTAAACACCTAAAAATTGAGTCTTTTATATAGTGAGTACAATGGACCTGATTCACACTTAAGAATCTGCGTATTTTTAGGTGCGTATATTTAGGAAGGGATGACGTAATAATCTAATATACGCAATTTACGTAGGAATTAAGAACGGGACAGCTCTGAATCACAATTACGAACCTATTTATTCTAGATTCGTAGTGACTTAAGAAGGAAGAGGTGTGTCGGGAAAACTTAAGAACAAAGATAAGAAGATTGGGTGGAGGGAGGCATTTAAATGAGGAAATCTTTTGCGCAGTTTGGCAGTATCGTTCTTAATTAGCCGCCTTACACACACAACTAAGAACCTAAAGATAAGGGAGCCTTATAGCATTTGTAAGTCAGTTAAGAAGTGGAAAACCGGGGGGCGTGTCAAGGGCGTCGCCTTGCTACTAGTCGCGTATAATTAAAAACCTAAATCATTCCTAAGTGTGAATATGGTTCAATGTGCGGCAATACCTTGGCCTATTTGTCTAAATATATATATCTATTTTCATGCTTCTAAACCATGCTTATTTTTCGTATGACCTATTCAGAGTTGCTACTGTCAGAACGATAGGACGCGTGTGTTTATAATAACGGGTTTGCGTTCCACTGTGCGCAGACTCTGGATCAGGTCTTTGGTTCTTAGAACTTACTTGCCTTGGAAATCAGTTCCATTTATTCTATTTGTCCTAACTATCCAGCTTGTAATATCATCAAAATTGCTGATGGCTGAATACAGAGTATATTAAATGCAGAATCAGATGAGGAACACCAACAAGGGAAGCTTTTAATCATTTTAATGTCTCAGCTTCATCATATAACCTAGTTTTAGAAATTCAAGTGCTCAGTAGTGCATATAATTGTGATGAAAGAGTTATACCCCCCCCCCCCACAATCCTTTCATCTTACATAAAATTGCAGACTTACAAAAGAAGCCATCTTTCCATGCTAATAATGGTGCAATATCGCATGCAGTGTCTATGATGGGAGAAGGGGATTTTTTTTTAAAATTTCCTCTAATTTCAATTAAAGTCCCCCCCCATCCCCAAGGGGTGCACCTCAGGGCACATGTGTAGCAGCTCCTCCTCCTTGTTACGCAGGGCAGTGCCGATATTCAGTCAGCTGCCTGCCCCGGAACCATTGTACCTCCAATGTGACCCTCTAATAGCAGAGTTGATTTTCTGCTAGGGGGCGCCAACCAGATCTTGCCTAGGACACCAAACCGACTAAGGCTGGCTCTGCCCTGTGCCCAGTGCGATGGGTCTCCAACAGCGTTTCCAAATGAATGAATGGGTAAGCATGCCGATCGGCATACTTACCATTCCTTTCATACATTTCTTTTTTATAATAAAGCTATTTTCGGAATAGTGACAGACGAAAATAAGCTGTCTCTAATTCGTAAATATAACTTTCACAGCGGTGACTGCACCCCTTCTCAAGGACCCCCCAAAAAGATCCTTAAATAATACATAAATGAATACATGAAAAATCTTATTTCACAACCAATCACTTTCTGCATAGTGTCTAATAAATGATAGCTAGAATCTGATTGGTTAAATTGGACAACTCCCCCAAACTTCCTTATTTGAGGCATTGTGTAATCGTTTGTAAATCCCTTTTAATTATATTTTATTAGCATTGTATTTTGTTTTTACAAGAACAATTGCACGACTAATTATAATTTTGATCCACAGGCAGGGATTTTGAATATAGACAAGTGTTTTGGTCCTGCTCTAAAAACAGATCTCAGTAATATCAGGTATTTTAAAAGAACTGAACTCAGAGAAAACAATTCAATGTATATATAAAATTATGAAGATTAGGTAAATTCATTTCTTAAGTACAATTAGTTTTTGTGGTGATTGCATATAACTTTAGGATTCTAAATCTAAAATCTCACAATTTATTACAGTAGTTTTGTTTACATCTGAGATTTAAATACATTTGACTTGTTTTAGTTTTTTCTTTAAATCCAGAATATATACAATCTTAAGCCATTTTCCAGTGTCACGGGGTTGGATTCTGACTTGCGAACGTCACCTTCAGCCATGTAAATTGTACAGTGTGATCAGGGTTTAAGAGTTCCGTCCAGAATCACTTAAGGTAGCCTTAGGCTACGTCAGTACAGTAAAATGGCTCCCATCTTCCGTGCGGACTGTCAGACCTCTGTGCGTTCTGCTGACAATAGCCAGGAACAGGCCCAATACAAATTCTCAGCACCAAAAAATCCTGACAGAGGAAAGACTGACACGAGCTTCCCAAATCATAAAATCCCAACGTTAAAAATATCGACACCTTAAATCTCATCACATGTCATTGACGGACCCATATAAAATCCAGAAAACTTAAATACCAGCAACCAAAAATACAGACATGATAATAATTCAGACATGGAAGAAATGTTGACAATTAGAATCCCGACTTGAAATAATAATGTTGACACGGAGGAAATGACGACAAATTAAATTCCTGACAATTTTGATTCTGACCTTTTTTAAGTAGCTATAACTTCACAGACGACATTTGTTATAGTCCCTTTTTGACAGGTAAGCGTTGCTTTCTATTTCCCCAACCCCAGCTCTTATGCTAATTATAACGCTAACCCTCCATTCCCTGCAGCCTAACCCTAAGTCTCCCCTTCTAAACTCTGCCCCTCCCCGGAGCCTAACACTAAGTCTACCCTTCTAAGCTCTGCCCCTCCCCGCAGCCTAACCCTAAGTCTCCCCTTCTAAACTCTGCCCCTCCCCAGGGCCTAACACTAAGTTCCCCTTCTAAGCTCTGACCCTCCCCACAGCCTAATCCTAAATCTCCCCTTCAAAGATCCATTCCCTCCCTGCAGCTTAACCCTAAAACTACCCAACCAATCTGTCTGGTCTTCAAAAATCGTCACAAAAAAGTACAAGATTGTAATAATAACAATGGATTTTAATTAGTCGGAATTTCGTCAGTGTCTGCATTATTATTTCAAGTCAAGATTATATTAGTCGGGATTTGTTCAGTGTCAGTATTATTAGCATGAGGTGAATTTGCAATATATATATAATTAACATATTGTGTATTTTAGCTGTCAGTATTTTGTCTGTAGGGAATTTATTTTTGTCGGTCATTTTACTAGTCGATAATTTTTGTTGTCAGGATTTTTTTTCATGTTGGGATATCTTCAATAGGAAAACTCATGTCTCAATCTTCCATCGGGATTACTTGACTACTACCCCCAGGAATTTACCTGTTGCAATTTGCAACTTTAAGAATCAGTAGTTTTTTGGCGGGAGCAATGGCATTTTTGGAGAGCATTGCTAAGAGACACGGGTGAGGAGCATTTCATGAGCAAAGGGAGCAGAGGAGTAATTAGGGGCAAAAAGGAAAAATGGTGCCCCCCCGACACCTGAATTCCAAGACCAATTTAACCTTAAATATTAACTTACTGGCGACCCCTTAATCTTTGCGCCCTATCACACACACCGCTCTGAAAGTGGGAATGGAAAAAACAATGTATAGTCAATCACAGGAATGTTCATAGCAGCACAAAGTATTTTAGAACACAGGTGTGCTGAGGCAGATTAATTCATTAATTAAGAGCAATTAATAGGGTCAGGGAGAAAAATCTTTATTATGGGGCATGTAGAGCCCTATTATGGGGTTAATAGTGCTCAAAATATCCCCATAACAGGGCTCTATATTTCCCATAAAAGGCCTGTATGTCCTATTATAAATCTCTGTATGTCCTATAATAAAGCTCTGTATGCCCTATTATAAAGCTCTGTATGCCCTATTATAAAGCTCTGTATGTCCTATAATAAAGCTCTATATTTTTCTTTCATTGAGCTTAAAGTATCCCCCATAAAAGTGTTCTCTATTCCTCCCATAATATGACTCCATATCATATAGCCATATTATGGACTATAATTTGAGCACAATTAAGGATGAATTAAAAGCTTTATTATGGGAAATATAAATATATACCATCCAAATAACACAGTTTATTTCTCCTTAATTGTACTTTAAAATATCGCTGTAAAAGGTCTCTGCAGGGTGCAGTCAGGCAGTATTGAGGGTGGGGCTGAGCATCTGCGTAAAAGAAGCTGTCAGAGGATGACAGCTTAAAACAGCGCTCATCGCTCCATATGAGTGCAGAGAATACAGCACTATACATACACTCATACATGGAGTTATACATACACTCATACATGGAGCTATACATACACTCATACATGGAGCTATACATACACTCATACATGGAGCTATACATACACTCATACATGGAGTTATACATACACTCATACATGGAGCTATACATACACTCATACATGGAGTTATACATACACTCATACATGGAGCTATACATACACTCATACATGGAGTTATACATACACTCATACATGGAGCTATACATACACTCATACATGGAGTTATACATACACTCATACATGGAGCTATACATACACTCATACATGGAGTTATACATACACTCATACATGGAGCTATACATACACTCATACATGGAGTTATACATACACTCATACATGGAGCTATACATACACTCATACATGGAGTTATACATACACTCATACATGGAGCTATACATACACTCATACATGGAGTTATACATACACTCATACATGGAGCTATACATACACTCATACATGGAGTTATACATACACTCATACATGGAGCTATACATACACTCATACATGGAGTTATACATACACTCATACATGGAGCTATACATACACTCATACATGGAGTTATACATACACTCATACATGGAGCTATACATACACTCATACATGGAGTTATACATACACTCATACATGGAGCTATACATACACTCATACATGGAGCTATACATACACTCATACATGGAGCTATACATACACTCATACATGGAGCTATACATACACTCATACATGGAGCTATACATACACTCATACATGGAGCTATACATGC
>WWET01005580.1:54914-68116 GCA_011038615.1 Limnodynastes dumerilii | reverse complement strand
GGGGAGGGGAGGGGGGGGGAGCCCATCCCATATGTTCACAAACGGGCTTGTGCGGAACAGTGTTCCGTATGAATCTTGCTTCTCTAGGGTTACTAGCGTAACACTAGCGTAACAACTGGAGGGCGCATGCGTGACGAGGTCTGGATTATTACCATTTTAGCGGGGGGGGGAGGGGGGGGGAGCACAGCCCATATGTTCACAAACGGGCTTGTGCGGAACAGTGTTCCGTATGAATCTTGCTTCTCTAGGGTTACTAGCGTAACACTAGCGTAACAACTGGAGGGCGCATGCGTGACGTTATCAGGTCTGGATCTGGTCCTAAGTGTCCTCTGCAGACACTTGCAAACGCTGAGTGCATTTCGGTCTGAATCCGATCCATAAAAATCATCGCTTTCCAATATAAATCATTGCTTGTGCATATTCTTTGTCATGAATAATGAAAATGTGTGTAGTAAACAGCAGGTTTTTCCTGAGTTCTTTTTTTGCTCAGTGATGTAAATAAGCTGATATTATGCAAGAACGAGCCTCTGGGAATTGCCATTCAGGGCTCACATCACTGTCTGTTCTCTTCTTCCTCTCACTTTATTTCTATTTTTATTCTATTTTTATTCTTTTTTTGCCTATTGTCCACAGAGAGTTTCTTAAACCAATCCCAAGAATGTTTTTTATTCATTTTAATTTTATTTTGTTAATCAAGGTTCCCTCAGTAATCATTTGCCAGCCACTTCCTCACCTTCTGCCAATGCAGCTTTTGCCAAGTGCATTTGTTCAGTAATTGAATCACGATGTGTTTTTGTATGCCACTGATTTTTTCATTACTTTCGGTGCTCCGAAATGTAAGAAATAAAAGTCCCCCACTCCTTTCACTAATTTTAACCCTAACCCTCCCCTCTCATTACCCTAACCTTAACCCACTCTTCCTGGCAGCCTGACCCTAACCCTCCATCTCCCACAGCCTGACCTTAACCCTCCCTACCCCACACCCTGGAGAGGTTACTCACCTTTCCCTTGGGTAGAGCGGCGGTGGAGGGATATCGGCGGTGGCGGTATTTGCGAATTAGAATGGGTGAGTATGCCGATCGGCATACTCACCCATTCTCAAAACAAAAATTAGAAACTGGTGAATATTCGAAATAGGGACATCTGAAAATGAACTTTTGGATTTCCCTATTTCGGCTGTCCAGCCCCAGACCTTAGTTTTAAATCATTTGTGATCGGATCTGCAAGTAACGGAAGTACAATCGTTGGTACAACTCTCCAGCAGCAAACATCGTTGGTAGGTGACTGGTGACAGTGACTCAGCACCAGGGCCAGCGCGATGCACTCCGCAGCCATGCTGGATAGGCCCTACCGCTCATCCCCCTGCTTCTCAGAGCTAACATTTAGCCAGATTTGTGACAACTGTGAGAGCCAGCGCCGGTCCTCAATACAGCGACGCCAGCCTGTGCTGTAGGTAGATGCTAGATTCAAGTGGGCTAAAGGGTCTCTGCTGATGTCTAGCCCATGTGACCAATCACCTGATCAGAGGGAGGAGTCAGTGCTTCCTCCGTTTTCCTGTCCCGGGCTAAGCAGTGTGTTTATAATATTTATAAAAGAGGAGGACACAAATTAATTTTTTGCAGGGGGGCACCAGACATGCCAGCATCGGCCCTGTTCAGCACAAGGCCACACTTTGTCTCCGGGCCTGGCTGTCCCCACCTGAAGGTAGCCCTTGTCGGAGGAGCCGTTTTACTTAAGCTTTTTTTTTTCAGAAACAATGGAAAATCGGAAATGACGATCAGGACCTAAATGACTGATAATTATCCTCTTCAGTTTCTGTACTAGAAAACACAATACACATTTATTTTGAATCTTCAACAGAGCACCCTATGTTATGTAACAAAATTACCGACATTAAAAAAGTTTGCCAGTAGAAAAATCGATAGTTTTTTATTCGTTTTTATTCATCGCCTTCTATTGTAGTAACTGTTTTGCGTTTATCAATTTAAATCTTTCTATTTGATGCTTAACAACATCCCATCCCAAAGCACGGGCCGTGTAATTGCCACAGGAAAAAAATAAAATAAATCTTTTCTAAAACCCAGAACATTGGTTTATGTGATTTCCTCCACTTTTCTCCAACCACTAGAGCCTTGTTTGTAATCGACGCTGCGTTTTGTATTGTAGAAAGTTTTTCTTTTCTTGTGATGATTTTTTTTTTTCGTTCAGACAATTTGTCAATGGTATTATTAAAATGCCGCAAGAAGATAATTTGTGGTTCCTTTTAGAACAAGGCTTTGTAAATATTCCTTTTTGACAAAATACTTTAAACTCGCATCCAGCATAAAGCAAGTGATCTGCCATAATTACAATTCTGGGTTTCACTTTTCCTGCTGTTTGCCATTAGCTGATAGCATGTATTTTTTTGCAAGACACAAGTCCTACAATGCAAACACCGTGTAATTACATTAATCCTGCTTTGATCTCTGAAGTATTCTTGCAGCTGAAATCGGGTCATCACACTGATAGACAGCGCTGTACAAATACGCTTTGTCCAGGTGTCGGGTGAACTGGACATGGCGATATGAAGGAATACATTAGTGTAATTTGTAGCTCCCTTTGATTTTCAGCATGTATTGACCTTGTGTTTTACTCGCTGTTACTCAGTAGAGGCTGTTATTAAAATGTCGGCCCAGCAAACAGACTTTCAACAGAATATGTAATATACGTACATTAAATCACACGCTGGGCCTTTTACAGCTATGTACAAAAGATTCTGGGTCGATTCAGAACCGGGCAGCGCAGATCCGATAACGGATCGCCACATAATCCTACGTCCCGTGCATGGGACTTCTGACGGCAGAACCCTGCCTACTGGCTCCTCGGAAAAAGTTTCCAGTGTGTAGATATAAGGACCGTGCGTAAAGGCTTAACTTTACAAACCTCCTCCTTCCCACAAAGTGTACACACTGCACGGGCCAGCCCCGCCCCCAAGGGACCATGGAAGCCTGGATCCTGAGAATCCAACTCCGTGCTGGAAGCCTTGTATGTGCGCATTCGCTGTTGTCATTTGCGGGCGTTTTCCTCACACACGAAGCAGAAAATGATTGTAAATGGCGAGTCTGTATCTGGCTGTTATTATTTACATAGATGGATGAATAATAAATATGCAAATAAAAAATTCGACATGATACAGACCCCTGTGCGTGTTCCATACCCAAAGCGGTCTGCAAGCCCGCACGTGAAAGAGAAAGTGAACTCCCCTGTGCCTCCCCTCTCACCCTCTCATGTAGGTTAACCCTTCATTCCCCTCGTTGGGATTAGACGTGCGGATCTTAAGCAACGCCTTGTTGGATGGATCTCGTAGCGTACAGAACATATTTTCGGCTGTCTCTATTTCGAGAATGGTACTTATTAGAAACTTTAGCTTATGAACGGGTAAAGATGTTGAATTTATTTTTCAGCATACTAACCTATTCATTATTTCGGAAACCGCTACCACCGCAAACTTGCCGGAGCAGACATGCCGGAGAGGTGAGTATCCCTCTCTATGGGTCTATGGGTCGTCTTAAGGTCAGGCTTCGGGGAGGGAAGTCTTAGGGTCAGGATGCAGGGAGAAGAGGCTTAGGGTTAGGGTAATGAAAGGGGTGGGTTAGGGTAATGGAAGGGGAGGGTTAGGGTAAGGATTAGGATAAGGGTTTGAATTAGATAATACCATTCGTTACCGCATTGCCGTCCTGGGGATGATCCATTACTTCTCTTCGGCAAGGCAGAAGGAATCGATTTGAGAGCCAGTTAGGAACTAGATGGGAGAAAACGGCCATTCAAAGAAGGGCCATTCTCACCGACAACCCACACCCTTTGGAAGAGACTGGGAAGGAGAGGTTGTGACTCTACTGCTGTTGTGAGAACTACTAGGGCCCGTATTCAGACCACCGGAATACGGAATATGGTCTGAATATGGGCCTTAGTTCCAACATGCCTTGGGAGCACATCAGTCCTGTGCAAATGAATATTATTTTTTTGCATACAGAAAATGATTTCCTTTTTTTCACATACAACTCCAGCACTGCATAGCTTTATGTTTAACTGTAATGGAAATAGGAAACCTCCTATCAAGTCAACTCTATTTGCCCCCCCCCCCCATTGCATTGTGGCTTAGCCGAAGTGCGATAACTTTAAATTCACGATCAGCACCGATTCATTCAAACACATTACACAGGATTTACCTGCAGATCTGTGATGTTCTTCTCTCTTTACCATCTATTCTTCTGGCTACGTTCCATCATTGATCAGTAAAATTAGGCAGTTTAAAAGTTTAGAACAAATAATGCAATGTACACCTTCAATAACCTGGCGCCCTAGGCTGCAGCCTTGCCAGCCTATCGTATAATCAGGCCTAGGAATCTAACTACCATTTAATGACTACATTCTATAAACTGAATATCTGACATAAATACACAGTGCCGGATTCACAATTCCGTAATTGTGCGACATACGTCCTTAATTTACCGATAGTAGCTACAAAGCATGCGTAGTAATTATTTTACGCAATCTACGTATCGTTTCGTTACGTAGATTGTGTATGTGTGGTCTTTAAAGACCATCCTACCGCTGTCTACCAGTGTGTGTAATACATACTTCTCCCCGTGTCTGCTAACTGCCGCTATAATTGCCTGAAAGTATACGTTATTATTACTATGATACATGACTTGGCTTAATGCCTTTGCCAAGCTGCTGTGCACAAACTAGGTCAGGTTCATACAAGTTTATTTCTTCATGATGGGAAAGACTGCACAGGTTTGATTGCAAAAAGCTCTTTCCCAGTACAATGAGTGCGATACAATATTATTTGTTATTTGTGATCAAAACGGTCTGATTTCTGTTTGATTTGTGGATACCTTGGACATAGAAAAAGCTTAATACGGTAGCTCTTAATGATTTTAATAATTAGTCATAATGGTCTAGATCCAAACCTCTGATGCTAGACTCCACTGTATCCTAAATTACACACGGGCAAGGGTAAGTCCCCTCACTTATACAGACTTATGCCAGCTCACCCTACCTTAATATTTGTGCATCAGCATTTCTAAATTTCAATAGTGACACTTCTAACTTCCCTAACCTGCAATTTTTTAACTCCAATACCGCCATTTCTAAGCTCTAATACCACCATTTCTAAACTCTAATACCACCATTTCTAAACTCTAATACCGTCATTTCTAAGCTCTAATACCACCATTTCTAAACTCTAATACCGCCATTTCTAAACTCTAATATCACCATTTCCAATTCTAGCCATTTCGCCATTCTAGCTTTCCTAACCTGCAATTTTTTAACTCCTATATCGTCACTTGTAAATTCTAATATGGCCATATCTAAACTCTAATACCGCCATTTCTAAACTCTAATACCACTATTTCTAAACTCTAATACCGCCATTTCTAAAATCTAATACGACCATTTCTAAACTCTAATACCACCATTTCTAAATTCTAATATCTCCATTTCTAAACTCTAATACCACCATTTCTAAATTTTGATACTGCCATTTATAAACTCCAATACCGCCATTTCTAATTTCTAATAGCACCATTTCTAAATTTTAATACCGCCATTTTTAAATTCTAATAGCGCCATTTCTAAATTCTAATACCGCCATTTTTTTATTCTAATAGCGCCATTTCTAAATTCTAATACCGCCATTTCTAAATCCTAATACTGCCATTTCTAAATCCTAATACCGCCATTTCTCAATTTTAATACCGCCATTTATAAATTCTAATACTGCCATTTATAAATCCTAATACCGCCATTTAAAAACTCTAATACCGCCATTTTTAATTTCTAATAGTGCCATTTCTAAATTCTAATAGCGCCATTTCTAAACTCTAATACCGCCATTTCTAAATCCTAATACGTCCATTTCTAAATTCTAATACCACCATTTCTAAACTCTAATCAGCATCAAAGAAACACTTTCACTCCCTGCTTGGTCCTGCCCCACAGTTGGATTTAGTACAAGGATGGATTTGGATCCAGAATTCCATCCTGGTACCGTGGTACTCACACAAGTGCCCCCTTTGAGTAAATCTTAATTTTTACTACTAAACTAATATATTGTAGAGTGTGGAACTGTTACAGTTGGAAACGTTTGCGCCAAGAGGCTTCCAATCATATTCTAACAGGGTCTGATTAGGGGTTCAGGATGCATCAGGCTAACACACTTGTAGCAATCCTCACATTCTATGAACACACTCGTCATTCATATAAAATCCATCTTGTTCTGCAGCACCTGCTCAAGGATGTCTCACTATCTCTACCATTGGAATACGTTCAGTATCAAACCTTTCTACATATTTCTTTCTTGCTTTACTTTTACTTTAGATAAGAAATATTGGGCCTGATTCACAGATAACAGTGAGTTTGGTGCGGGCAGAAGCTTTTTAAGTGTGAATCAGGCCCATTGTCTTTTATTTTAATATGAATTTCATTTTATACCACTCACTATCACAGTTTTTTGGCCCCAAAAATTTGGCACCCCTGCAACAGCCTTGTGCCCTAGGCTGCAGCCTTGACAGCCTATCGTATAATCAGACCCAGGAATCTAACTACCATTTAATGAGCACATTCTATAAAGTGATATCTGATTGGTTGCTACCTGCAACACCTTCAAGTCACACATCTTTATTTAATCTACAAGAAACAATTATGCAAAGTCACCTCCCATGATAGCCTACAGATGAGGGTCCGGATTCACAGTTACGTAGTTTTCATCTTATGTACGTTGTTTTAAGAATTGAGCTAATATGCATGTATAGTAGCTTATCTACGCTATCTACGTACCATTTCTGTAAATCCGGACAGAGATGTTACCAGGTAATTTGCAATTTATTCTCTGTCTTCTCTATGTTCCTCGATATCCCCAAATCATATTCCACATGTTGCCAAGCACAGGTGCACTTAGTCTGTTGCTAGTCAGACTGTTTCCAGGTACTCAAAATACAATTTGAGGATCATTTGTTTTGAGCGGTGTTCAGTGTTTTCTTATTAAACATTGTGGTGTCTCAGCAGAATGTCCAAATCATTTCTTTCACAACATCGGTTTCCAGGAACTGTTTCCTTCTTTGTTATGCAGACAAAAACATAATTAAAAGATTAACTTTATACGATTACTTTTCTTTAAGTATTTATCTTTAAAAAAAAAACATATTTATTCTGTAATTAGAATTATTAGTCAAATACGGATGGAATCAAAAAATGTTTATTAAAAGTAAAATGTAGGTAATGTTATGTTAATATGATATCAAGATCTCAACAATAGGAATGATAGATAATCCAGCTGTAGATTTATCTAAAGCACCAAAGTCACTATTTACATTTCAGTGGTCAAATTATTTTGAACGCTTTGGATCGAAACCAGATTTTTTAAATTGCCAATAAATTTCCATACTGCCATTTCTAAATTCCAATACCAATATTTAGAAATTCCAATACCAATATTTAGAAATTCCAATACCAATATTTAGAAATTCCAATATCGACACATTCTTCTAAATTTCTATACCACATTCTTCTAAATTTTCATATTGCTATTTCTAAATTCCAATACTGCCACTTCTAATTACTAATATCGCCAATTCTAATGATCAATTCCACTTTTACATTTCCATAATACCATTTCTAATTACCATATTGCCACTTCTAAATGACGATGGGCAGGATTCACACCTAAGAAGCAGTCGCTTTTGAGGTGCGTATCTGTAGTAGATCCTTTACGCAATCTACGTACTAGTTCGGTACGTAGATTGCCTCTGGGCAGTCTTTAAAGACCGGCCGGAGTATTTTAGGTAAAAAGAGGTGGTGTAAGGCCGCCTCAGGGAGGGTTTAGGAAAAAGTGGGAGGTATTTAGATTAGCCGGGGAGTTCTAAATTTTCATATTGCTATTTGTAAATTCCAATACTGCCACTTCTAAATACTAATATCGCCAATTCTAATGATCAATTACCACTTTTACATTCCCATAATACCATTTCTAATTACCATATTGCCACTTCTAAATGATGATGGGCAGGATTCACACCTAAGAAGCAGTCGCTTGTTAGGTGCATATCTGTAGTAGATCCTTTACGCAATCTACGTATCAGTTCGGTACGTAGATTGCCTCTGGGCAGTCTTTAAAGACCGCCCGGAGTATTTTAGGTAAAAAGAGGTGATGTAATGCCGCCTCAGGGAGGGTTTAGGAAAAAGTGGGAGGGGGGAGGTACTTAGATTAGCCGGGGGGGGGGCGTGTAGCAGCATTGTCCTTGCAGACATTGCACGGATAGTTAAGGTAGTCCATAAGGTACCTATAAAGGGGGGTGGGATGGGTACAGGACGGGTGAGTTAGGTGCAGGTCTGTGAATCCAGTCCCATATTGCCACTTATAGATTGCTATAGGATATTTAACCTCACCTAATTATTATAAACACCAGCCCATAGTTTACCGGATTCCTTTCCTTCCCTTATATGTAATTATAATGACATAATCTCACGCTGGGGAGATTTAAGCCATTCTTTTAATGTCAAGAAACCTTTAAACCTGTTATATCTGTCCAAAACATTGACAGCGATGAAGCCACGATCATTTGTGACATCTATATAATCCAGGGTTGCCGACTTTTAATAGCTGCATGCATCTGTAGCTTTAAAAGCCACAGATGCATGCAGGAGGCGGGTCATAATGGTGCGATTTACGCAAATCGCCTCATTAGGGGCCAGATTTACTAAGCTGTGGGTTAGATGTAGTTCTCCTTTAAGGAAACCTGAAGCCTGGAGTGTTTTTTATCTGCAGGGCAGACAACAGCTTTTTCACTACAAACCAAGGGCATTGCACAATAGAGAATGTCAGCTAGAATCTGATTGGTTGCTATGGGCAACATCTCCCCTTTTCCAAATCTGCAGCTTAGTAAACTTGGCCCTAAGTCCCACACCTTGACTATCAATTACCATTTTTTTTTGCTTTAATATGGATGGGGCGGGGCTTGATGATACAAATTGCATCATCAAGTCCCTCCCTGTCCCTAGCAACACTAGGATACTAGTGTTGCCAAGCAGGGGGGCAGAACCCTTGCATGAGATATCATATGCAGACTCTCCCGGGACACCGAGAGAACTGCCCGAATTTCAGGAGTCTCCCGCACATTCCGGGAGAGTCGGAAACCCTGATATCTCTTCCAATATTTGAAGCTCTATTTGAAGCTCTCTCATACTATCTGAAAGGGCATAACTGTTAACTCTCCCTGAATCCCTGAAGAGTGGGTGATATCCCTGATTCCCTGATGGTGATTTAGTTCCAAAAGTCATTGACAGAATTTAGAAATTGAGTTTCCCTGCATTGAGGTCTATGGAGGCGGCCATTTTCATGGAGCCCAAGATGTAATCCAAGACTTTTCTACACGGATGAAGAAGTCAGTGGATCTCCTATTCACAGTCTTCACAATAATACTGAAAGTATTTATTTACTGACAATAAACAATCAATAAATACTGATGCCGCCATTTTTAATGATAAATAGTTTTCCTGGCAGCTCTAGACACACCCAGGGGTGGAGCTACTCACAGAACACACCCCTTTGTCAGTGCAGGGCACACCCCTTTGGTGTAGCGCCTTGATAGTGCTATCACAATCTCCCTGATATTCATTCGCTAAATTTGGTAATCACTCTTTATGATCATACTGTATATGTGATAATGTTGCTAGAACGTCAGTATAATCTTCTATCCTTTGAGTCTTCCTTCTCCTCTTCTTGGCATCTTACTGTATAGAGCTGCATAATTCAGTGGCAATGTCTAAAGTAATAATAATTATCCATGCTGTCAAATATTAACCTTCTATATTTATTTTTTACAGATGATCCATGGGAGGTTTTGAAGCAGCAAGCGTGAAATTTCTCCACATATCTACGAGCACAGAAAATAAGGGAAACCCTTTCCCTGTCCAGAGTTACAACACATTAATCAATCCGAATGTTTATTGCAAAATTTATTATAGAAAACTCCGGGGCTTTTAAAAATCATTGGTCATTTACCACAAATATGCTACAACGCTAGCAAATAGCAAGACATGCCCTCCGGCTGAGCACAAGACATGTCTCCTCTGGCTGAGCACAAGACACGCCTACTCTGCCTAAGCATAAGACACGCCTCCTCTGCCTAAGCATAAGACACGCCTCCTCTGACTGAGCAAAAGACAAGCCTCCTCTGACTGAGTACAAGACACAACTCCTCTGCCTGAGTACAAGACACACCTCCTCTGGCTGGTAAAATCAACGCCTCCTCTAGTTGGTAAAAGCCACGCCTCCTTAGGCTGGTAAAAGCCACGCCTCCTCTGGTTGGTAAAAGCCACGCCTCCTCTGGTTGGTAAAAGCCACGCCTCTTTGGGCTGGTAAAAGACACGCCATCTCCTATGACTGAGCACAAGACACAAAGGAAATTTGGGCATGAAATTTGGGAAGTTCTCCATCAAATCTCCTGCTTGACAGGCCCCCCTGCCTCTCATTACATACCCTCCAACATGACCCAATCTATTAGGTACAAAATACTCTGCTCCTCAGTTTACAACTGTCAGTTACTATGGTAACCACCTTTGTTGAAGAGACAAATAGCTTTTTAAATATCAGTTAAGTCATTTAAACCAGGTGAGTGACAGCTGGAAGCTGAGGTGCGGAGTATAATGTACCTAATGGAAGGGGTCATGTTGGAGGATTTGTCATTATAGTAATCCATAGTGTTATTAGGGATGGGCGGGACTTGATGGCGATATTTCCATCATCAAGCCCCACCCACCCCTTGGAATGGTTTCAATTATGTTAGTGCTGGACAGGGGACAGGACTTAATGATGCGATTTTCATAAATCACATCATTAAGCTTCGCCCCCAGTCCAGCTGGCCAGCTGTCCAGAGTGACAGTTGGCAGTGAAGGATTGTGTACCTAATGGAAGGGTCGTCTTGGAGGGTCTGCCATAGTTGCCAACTGTCCCTGAATATCACTAAGACTCCTTGAAGAGCGGGTGATCTCTCTGACACCCTGAAGTGTTTGACAATCACACTTTGGTCTCTTGTTACTCAGCTGCAGTGTCACCTACTTTTATCTTTTCAATAAAGATAAAGAAGTCAGCGGATCCTATTCACAGTCTCCACAATAACACTGAAAGTATTTATTACCTGACAAATTACCAATTATTAGATACTGATGCTGACATTTTTACTGAGTAGTAGTTTTCCTGGCAGCACTAGACACACCCCTAGGTGGAGCTATTCACAGGACACACCCCTTTGGTACAGGACACACCCCTTTGGTATAGGGCACACCCTTTTGGGGGTGGTACAACAATCTCCCTGATATTCATTTGTAAAAGTTGACAACAAAAGACCAAAGTGTCTTTTTCATTTCTTTCTCCATTATTGAAGTTTTTCATATTGAAATTGGCCTCCTCCTTAGGCCTCAATGCAGGGAAATAGGACACAATACATATATCATTTTTTAGTTTGAAGCTTTTTTTATTCATGACTATGGGTCTGATCCAGATCTCCGTCCAGGCTGCTTGTGGAAGTCTGGTGTCTAGAATGAAGTGCACACGCCCCGAGCAGGGGCTATGCAACAGATCTCCTAGCATACGGAACTGAATTCAATTCACAGGGAGATTTGTCCGACTGGGTGTTTCTTTACATCCACATGCCTTATCCCTGCAAGAGGGGCCTGGCTAGGCATGCAGATGATGGTGAGGGGGCGGCAGAGGCACTTCCGCACAAATCTGATCCGTGCGGAGAATTTAAGGTAGGGTTCTAGATCAGGGTTGCCGACTCTCCCAGAATATCCAGGAGACTCCCGAAATTTGGGCAGTTCCCGGGAGAGCCGGCAAAGCTCCCGCAAGCCCCACCAGCCATCAGTTAGTACTGTAATCCCTAGCGTTACTAGGGATGTCCAGGGCTTGATGATGTCATCAAGCCCCGTCCATCCCCTGAAACGCTATAGATTACAGGAGTGTTTGACAGGGGACGGGGCTTAATTACGCAATTTGCATAAATCACAGCATTAAGCTCCGCCCCCTTGCTGAAATCTATGGCTTCCCTCCCGGTTCTCCCGGAGGGAAGCTCTAAAAAGTTGGCAACCCTGTTCTAGATACGTAAGTGAGAAGGGAGTGACAGAGGAATTCACTTCACTCTCACATGAGGACTTTGGGCCAGATGTACTAAGCTGCGGGTTTGGAAAAGTGGAGATGTTGCCCATAGCAACCAATCAGATTCCAACTGACATTCTCTAGTATGTAAAATGAAAATGAAAGCTAGAATCTGATTGGTTGCTATAGGCAACATCTCCACTTTTCCAAACCCGCAGCTTAGTAAATCTGGCTCTTCGAGTCTGGATCAGGCCCCTTACTTTTAATGCCTCCGCCACCATTATCACCATACATTACAGTGAAGTACCTGCAATTGTGTTTGGATCGCTGGGGAAAAGGAACATACCTGGGAATGTAGCCGCATTGTGATTGACTGCTCTGTGGATGCGCACAATCTGCCGTACTGACCTCAGTATTGAGAGACGCAGTTGCGAGCGTTTCTGCATCCTATAGAGGCCTTATTTACATTCGGTTGCATTTTCAGAATTCAGAATTTTACCCAGGGTTGCTGACTTTTTAAGCTGCCCTCCTGGAGAACCCATAGAGAAGCCATAGAATACTGCAAGGGGGGACTTAATGACGCGATTTGTGCAAATCGTGTCATTAAGCCCCGCCCCCTTCCAATCACTTATGAGGTGCCGTGTTCAGAGAACCGTTTCCATGAAGGAACATATTTTCCAGTGCAGGCCACACCCCCTCACACTCATGACACCCCCTTTCTCTCGGCCGTGCTGTCGGTGACGTCGGCCTCCATAGACCACTTGTAACTTTCCGTGAGCAGTTGCGTGCGTATGTCCGTACGATTCATGTTAGTCGCACCCACATTGCTTCATTTAAATGCCTCCCCCCACCCATTTTTATAAAAATTTTCACGTGCGTATTTTTGCGTCCGTGAGGCACTTATGCGAGTATAGTCTACATATACAACGTAAAAAAAGTTACCACGTATGCGCAGTTGAAACGTATTTAGTAACTCTAGGGATTACAATAGAGATGGATGACAGTGACGCTTGCTGTTTCTATAGATTTCTGTAAAGATATTTTTTATTATTATACCATATAT
>WWET01005580.1:25013-35144 GCA_011038615.1 Limnodynastes dumerilii | reverse complement strand
GGCGGCCGGGCAGGGGGGCAGGACTTGAGGCCGTGGTTTAATGGAAACCACGAGCCTCAAGTCCCCTACGGGAGATTTGCCAGCTCTCTTGGGATACCGGGAGAACTGCCCAAATTTCGTGAGTCTCCCGGACATTCCGGGAGAGCCAGCGACTCTGCTCCACGCACTCTTTCACACAGGTGGGTCTAATTAGTTATTTAGAACAGGGGGACCTTAAATAGTTGGTTTCTACTGTGGGCGGAGCAACAGACACCAGATTAGTGGCCGATGACCAGAAAGGGTGCTGTGTGTTAGTGAGCTGCAGGGACCTGGGACTGTGTATTTGACTGTTTATGTTCAAAGGCTGGACTTCTTTAATTGCTGTACCTCATCCCTGACAATAGGGAAAAGCATCGTGGTCCAGCAACTCCGTGTGAGCAGCAGAGATTATTATATACATACTACTGTAAATAAAAATCATATCTAACGCTTGACCCCACTACCTAAAAATGTTCTGAAGTCCCTGGAAGTGTCAGAAGATGTAACTAGAGAGGAGTGAATCGAATTGTGTGAAATCCAACAGATAAAATTTTAGGATCAAATCGAGACAAAACACAATTTTTCTTAATTCGAATCTCAGGTTTTTTATCCAAAATTTGGGTTTCTTTATAAGATGATATCAGCTGCCATTTCAGTTACTGTCTATCTATCTATCTATCTATCTATCTATCTATCTATCTATCTATCTATCTATCTATCTACTATAACTTCATTTTTAGGTGATGCCTGTTTTCACAGTAAAACGGACATTGGGGTAGATCCAGAGCTCCGCTTGCAATACGTTTACTAGCGTAGCGTATTTTCGTGTGCGTACCTTCTATACACTCCCCTAGACACACCCCTTGAATGTACGTATTTTGTCCGAGATCCGCTTTCCAAACCCTACCTTAACTTTTGCCCACGTAACCGATGTCATCCGCTCACGTACGTATGAGCAACACGTATTTACGCAGCTAAGCACGCCCATACTGTACACTTTAAATACAAACCCACGCCTACAGTGTATTTCAGACGTATTTTGGACTCACGTAAAATTGGCACGCCCACACGTAAGGATTTACGTGACACATACGTGAATGGCCCATACGTTCACATTTACGCTATGTTACGGAGCGTATTTTCTATGGTGCGCATGCGCAGTACTTACCAAAACGCATTTTTACGTGTCCGCCACGCGTAAATTCGCTCACAAGCGTTGTGCTGGATCTGCCCCATTATCACTTAAAAATGAAGAACTTTTTTCAATGCTATCGTCATGGAAATCTGCTGTTTCCATGACGATGTACATAGACTTCATATTTCTTCGCCGGCCCGTTGTTCTTAATGCGGGCCAGCACTTTATACAATTTACAAACCCTCGGAGCGGAGATTATCATTCCGTTCCGAGGGATAACAGGATGGCGTTAGTGCCTTCATACCAGCGATCTCCCCATATTCCCCCCTTTTTCTCCCCCTAATAGCTGTTATTTGGGAGATGAAAAGAGAGGCACGTATGGGGACACCGCTGAGATAAAGGAGTATGCACTAATGTAAAAAATTTAAAACATTAAAACCTGTAAAAAAAAAAGAAATAAATATAAACTCACCTGTCCAGGAGATGCGTCCAACTCTGAAGATTTCAGACCCCATATGAAGATGCTGCGCATGAAATATGAATGAAGTGGCCTACGATGTGTGCTGAGATCAGTGCCGGACCTTATGGGACCTTGCGAGAGGGGTGAGTTGTTTTTTTATTTGAAAAATTATTATTATTTGAAAAAGGAAGCTGCCGGGCTCGCTACGATCAGAAGTGAGCCTGGAGCAGCTACGTTCAGCGGGGAATGAAACAGAAAATAAATAGAGCTCTATCTATCTATCTATCTATCTATCTATCTATCTATCTATCTATCTATCTATTTACAGACACCCGATGATGGCAATAATATATTGTAGAAACATATACATATTTTTTTTATTTAATATATCCAAAGCCAAAACATTTGCATTTTTTTTTGTCTCGTTGTGACACAGGATTGAGTTCTGATCATGGCGTTCGGATGGGTGCGTGTGGGCAAATCTGCTGTTTTCCCATGCGAGCCCTGTGCTGTGAAAGTGATGATGAGCAGCGTTTACTTATTATATTATTTGCATTAAAAACATTTTTTTTCTTTATTAGTAGTTTTTGTTTTCATGGATAATTATACTTTTACACACAACAAACATATTAGCCCTAAGCCTCCATATCAGTACCTGAGGTGTTGGCATTACAAGATTCTATGCACTTTCTTGGGAACACCTTCACTGTGCAATGACTGGGCGCCTCCCACTCAAGTTGCGCCCGGGTCTGCATCTGGACCAGCCTTTTTAGACATAAACCTACATATCAACACATGAAGTGTTGTTATTAAGATATCGTTGTTAATATTATTATTATTATTATCGTTTATTTATAAGGCGCCACAAAGTGTCTGCAGCACCATACAAAATACTACAAAATACAGTACAGACATACAAGACAGAGATGGACAGCATAGTACATAATAATATACAGTACAGACATAGGGCTGGATCCAGACCTTGTTAAGTGTATGAACTTAGTTACACCTGGGCTAAACTATGTTGATTTCAGGGGAGTAATTTTTCATCAGTGTGATAGTAAAGCTGGTCAGTATCTGTGTGCAGTAACTAATTCAAAGATATATCCCTGCATGCAAAGAATACAATTAACTTGGCTCCCCCTGAAATCAACATGGTTTAGCCCAGGAGTAACTAAGTTCATGCACTTAATAAGGTCTGGATCCAGCCCATAAAGGACAGGGATGGACAGCATAGCACATAATATACAGTACAGACATACAGGACAGGGATGGACAGCATAGTATATATTAAAATACATTATGAATATAAAAATATCACAAAAATACAATAACGTGAAGCAAGCACAGACAGCAAGGCAAAATGCGAGGTGTCAAGCTTGGTGGATCAGGGAGGAGGGGGTAGAGCGCAGTGAGAGGCTGAGAGGGAACCACCAGGTAGGGATGGGGTAAAAGGGTAGCAGAGGGGGACAAGAGGGTACGAAGTGAGAGGGCAGTGGTGGAGGAGGGAACAACACTAGGATGGTGGGTCCTGCTCACGTCAGCTAACACACTATGTGGGAGCGATGAACTTACATTAGATATAAGGAGGGGGAAGGGAGTGGACTGCTGGTGTGAGCGGAGGAGAGGGGGAAGGAAGGAGAAGAAGGGATAGATGTAGGATGCAGTGAGGATGGTAAGTGGAGGAGGGGTAGGCTAGCCTGAACAGGTGTGTATTGAGTGAACGCTTGAAGACCTGCCTGTCAGGTGTTGAGGTAATGTCCATCAGTTAACCTTGTTAGCATATAAGTGCCGGCAGGTTAACTCATTGTTGCCAACTCTCCTGGAATTTCTGGGACCCTCTTGAAGTTCAGGCATTGTTTTAGGAATCCCGGGAGATCTGCCAAATCTTCCGGATCTGTGCTTGAGGCCGTGATTTAATGCATAATGCGCCATGACCTCAAGTCCTACCCCAACCATATGACTCCGTTTTTAATAGGAAGGGGAGGAGCCTCAGACATTATTTGCCGTCTCTTGTTTCTCCCGGAAGGTGTGTAACGCAAGGAGTGTGGCTGCTACAGCTCGGAGGAGAGGAGGTCCATTGCAGCCGCCTCTTCTGCACTGTAAGCAAGCTGCCAGAGGCTGACAGCTTAAAACAGTGCTTGGCGCTCCATGTTTGAGAACAGTGAGAGTCCCCCTCTACCTCTTTCTGAAGTAGAGACAGACAAAATGTCTCTCTATTTTGAATAGCAGCCATCTTAGATTTTTTTTTCTGAATGGTTGAGAATGCTGATCGGCATACTCACCCATTCAATTTTGGAAGCGCCGCTGGACCCAGTGAGTAACCTCTCAGGGGACCTTTAGTGCTAGTGGGAGGCTTAGGGTTAGGCTCTGAGGAAAGAAGGGTTAGGGTTAGGGCTGAGGAAGGTTAGGGTTAAGGTTAAGAGCAGGCTGTAGGGAAGGGAGGGTTAGGATCAGGCTACCGAGAAGGGAGGGTTAGGGTCAGGCTGTGGGGAAGGGAGGGTTTGGGTTAGGCCTCGGGGAAGGGAGGGTTAGGGTTAGGGCAATAGGAGGGGAAGGTGACGTTAAGGATTAGGGAATAGGGTTGGGAGAGAATGGCTCAACCCAAATAGGGCTGTTCGCGACGGGGACCCACACCCATATGAGTATTATGCTATAGCACTCAGCACTCATACATGGAGCGCTGAGCACAATTTAAAACTGTCAGTCTCTGACAGCTTCTACTAGTCAACGGCCCCACCCAGCTCCGCCCCCAGTCACACCTGGCTCCACCTAGTCCCACCCGGGTTCCACCTCCTTCCTAAGGAGGCTGTCACCTTACATCCCTGAACCCACTACACCCTTAGCAATTCAATAACAGGTAGTGTTTAGTGCTGCTGCTATTGGCTGCATGTGAAGATATTCTCAGTGATGTTCATTAAACTCCTGACTGACTTCTTTTAGTTGGCCTTATTTTTTGCATAGTTTCTGCTCAGAAATCTTACATTTGAACCGAAGCAGATATGAAAAAAGCAGATTTGGCCTCTAGGGAATTCATTAGATATTCCAATGAATTTAAGGCATTTTCTGGTTCTCTACCTGTGTTTAAAAGCTCAATTTGCAGTTATTATTTTTGTTTGGTAATGACTTTGATGCATTGGGTCTATTATGATAAAAGCCTGTGTTAGGGCCCTGAATAGCTGAGGGCTTGCGTCTCTAAGCACCTCGTGCTGTGATGTCAGCCAGGACATCATCCCGATAGTTCCTAGAATGCTGAAACTCTCCAGGGAACGGCGCGGAATGGAAAGAACGGAGGAAGCGGAGCCCGGAACACAGAGATTGTTTAAATGGTTTCTGGGTTTGGCATCACTGTTTATTCCAGATCTTTCATCGCTGGGAAAACATCAGAGTTATTTCCCTGCCCTGACGTGTTTTCCTAGAGCTGATTAAAACTTCTTTATTCTAGATATTGCTACAAGGAAAGATTATGAAGCTCAATAAATAAAAGGTGCAGAAACAAGAAAGCGGGGATTTCGTTATTTATTATTTCGTTATTTCGGCTCCCCAGTTGACCCCTACATTGAGAACTTAAGACATCTGCGCAGCAAAATTTTTGCAGTAGGAGGTAGAGCACGATTTATGCCACCATGTCTCGGGTCACTATCAGATATTATTAATTAATTAATTAATTAATTTATGTATTTAACAGGGTTTTTTTTATAGCACCATCATTTATTATCAGTTATTATAACATGACTGGGTGGTAACAGATAGACTAGGAGGGTAAGAGGGCCCTGCTCACAAACTTACACTCTATAGGACATAGGGTATTGATACATAATGGGAAGTGCTCTATGTCACACAATGGAGTAGCCATCTTGTATGGTAACATAGAAGTGTCACTACCAGGACTGAGGGGATATTACTATGGAGAGAGACAGGGTGTATGGTAACAGTGCTCAGTGCCAATGTGGGAGTCCAATAAGGAAAGCATTACAATAATCAATGCGGGAGATGATGAGTGCATGAATCAGAGTTTTTGCTGTGTCTTGTGTGAGATATTTGTGTATTCTGTGGATGTTTTTTCTAGATGATTGTAACAAGATTTACAAACAGGTTGTATGTGGGGTACAAAGGACAGTTCAAAGTCAAGGGTGATAACACACAGCTTTTGTAATGTAATTGTTGCCATTTTTCTGCATCTAAAACGCTTCTACATACAGACAGTGCTGGAGCCGCGCATTCTATAAACTGAGCGGTGCTTCCATCTGTCTCTCACAACCGTAGAGAATGCCCACATTTATAACATTACCCAAGTTCTACCTGGGAGACCCTCGAGAAATGAAATAGGAGACCTGTAACTGGAAGGCACCTCATTAAGGCTTGCAGGGATGGCCGTAGCGTTACATATATTAGTGCTCTTACAAGTCTTCACACTGTGCCGATGTTTCAGTAGAGGATCTAACACGGCTGCATGCAAAAGCCTAAAATGGATGTGGGTCCCCGCTTAGAATGGTCTTATTTTGATAGGGCCGTTCTCTCCCACCTAGTTCCGAACTGGCTGGGATATCGATTGCTTATGCCTCAAAGAGGCATAAAAATCGATCCCCAGAGCACCGGACATGGATAGGTAAGAGGACAAACTAACCTAACCCTTCCCCTATTTCTAACCCTAACACTCCCCTTCCATTATCATAACCCTCCCTTCCCCGCAGAATGATCCTAACCCTCTCTTCTCCTTAGCCATAGGCGTATTTATAAAGGGGGCAGGGTGTGCAGTGCACACGGGCCCCTCAGAACAGGGGGCCCTGTGGCACGCATCCTGCACCCTGGGTTGACAGGGGAATGGGGGCCATTCAGCATCTATTTCTTCCCTCTAATATCTTCCGGAGGGCAGAAATAGATGCCAAATTAGTCCCCCTTCCCCTGCGGTGGGACTGTCCGGATTCATGGGGCGAAAAGGGGACGGGTTTACAGCGCCGTTAAGCCCCACCCCCTTTTCGGCCCACACATTTGGACAGTCCTGGCTCAGGTAAGAGGGGTGGGGACCCATGTGCAAATCCTGCACACAGGCCCCCTCACTTCTTAAAACGCCCCTGTCCTTAGCCTGCCCCTAACCCTCCCTTCCCCGCAGCCTGACCCTAACCCTCTCTTCTCCTTAGCCTAACTGTAACCTTCCCCTTCTATGGCCTTAACCCTAACCCCACCCCCTAAGACTAAGAGTCCCCAGAGAGGTTACTCACTTCTCCGGAGCTAGTGGCGGGTCTGTGGCGTGGGGTTGGGGTGGGTCTACGGTGAAACGAATGGGAGAGTATGCCGATCGACACACTCACCCATTCATTTAAAAAAATCTAAAAAAGAACTTTTGGCTGTCTCTATTTCTAAAAGCAACCAATCAGACCGGGGACTCCCAACACCCTAAAACTACCCCATAATCCCAAGCATTGCAAAAGCAAATCTATGGGGCGTTTCTAAGCAGTTACATTTATGTCTATTTCAGCTTGCTATAAAGATATAGCTGTGATTACTGTGCATTTAAATATCCCATAGAGCATTAGCACAACCCCGGAAACATAAGACCCACAAGCTGGCCCAGATATGAGCGTTTCTCTGGCGTTCTGCTCCCCCCTGAACACCATGAACCATCCCAGTTACTTATTAATCTGCGGGGAAGGAAGGCGCGCATAGCACCGTGACTGACACAGTGTAATCTCTTTAATGTGGCTTTCTTTCAAAGAATCAACATTTTAATGTGATCCTAACTGTCCCTATTGCTGCGCCAGAATCGTGTTTTACTGACTTTTAATGACAGGCCTCTGGGGCGGAAGCAACATGGTGTTTATTACAGAGAAACACTGAATACCTAGTGCTTGTGATGACCGTGAAATGATGTCACACACAAATTAAGGACATGTGCGGACATTTTTACTCATTAAAGCATAGATTATATAGAAATATACTATAAATACAGTTTAATCACAGGTTGTTTCCTACCTGTACTCTGTAACATAGGAGATGCTTATTCTCCATATCAATGTTTTGCTATTTTGCATTCGCTTTAGGGTAAGAAGGGATGTAGCTGACGCTGCGTCAATCCTGATTTTGACACGGATACCGCCATTGGCTTAATCGCCGCTGTGTCAGTGCTGACAGCTTTCTAGGAAAGAACAGTGTTATTTTGAAATGTATACAATGGCGAATGTTCATATTTCAACAAGGTTCCTGCTCTGAATGCCGAATTGTACTCCCTGATGGGGACGGTAAAGGTTAGGCTAAGGGATGGGGATGGTAAGGGTTAGGGGAATGGCTGAAGTTAGGCTGTGGAATGGGAAGGTTAAGGTTAGGCTGAGGGATGGGAATGGTTAGGGTTAGGCTGCAGAGAGGGGATGATTAAGGTTAGGCTGTGTGATGGGAATGGTTAGGGTTAGGCTGCAGAGAGGGGGAAGATTAAGGTTAGGTTGTGTGATGGGAATGGTTAGGGTTAAGCTGCAGAGAGGGGCAGATTAAGGTTAGGCTGTGTGATGGGAATGGTTAGGGTTACGGTGATGAAAATTGTACCTGTCACCACTTGAATCTTTGAAGGCACACCTGTCGCATTTGTGTCCTAATGTGCAAAGAATAACATTAATTTGACTCTCCCTTGAATTTCGGCATGGTTTAGTCCAGGTGTTTCTTGGATCTCGTCCATGGTTCACATAATGGGTCACAGTTTTACTAAAACTAAGTTGGTGAAGAAAGCACTTTAAGTAAATAAATAGCTCTGACTCAGTAGCATCACTATCATGGGTACAGGGGGTACAGCTGCTAAAGGGCCCGGACAAGAGAGCGGGTTTGTAAACAACTCTCAGCACTTATAGGCGATGGCCCCACTGTCCACCCGCCAGAAAAAGGGGGTCACAGCACAAATCTCCTTCCATTCCACTTAATTGCTATAGGAGCCCAAATCGCTCTACTCCCACGCTGATCTGACCGATACGGTAGTTATTGTTTAAAAATACACTCTGAAAAAAAATCCTCCGGGATAAAGGTCCCTGAAGCTTAAGCTCCATTAGTTTCATAGTAGATCCATCATGGCCAGGGCTGCCTTCAAAATTTGTGGTGCCCGGGACACACCAGCGCCCCTCCCCCGATGGCAGTCCTCTTTGTAAGGAGTTTTTAGATGACTATAACGTAAAAAAAATATATGGTATATGCTGCTGCAGTACAACCAACACTCTTTTTTCACTATCCAGAGTTGTGTGTTTTAGCGGAATCCCGCAACTCCAGATCGGATGTATACTGAACCCGCGTTCTTTTTTGCGCATCTGCACCGCAAAAACTACTGATCAGCGCCTCCAACTGCAGTATAGGTTTTATAACCTTTAGGCTATGAGTAATATTTAAAAAAATAAGTTCTCTCGAACAATATCTTGGAAAAAAAAATAAATACAAGAGATTGCTCTTCAAAGCCTTACCATCTACCCGTTGGGGTAATTTTGCTTAGCATAGCGGAATGTCCTGGAAAATGCTGGCAACGATGTTAGCCCCCAAAATTGGAACACATTAAACAGAGACAGAGAAACTTATGAACAACCGATCGGTGCCAAAGAAAATAAATTGCGGTTTTTGAGCTGTGGTCAAAAATGTCTTTCTTTCAATATGCAGTGAAAATATTCTGCCAACATCTCCTATGGCATTATTGTATAAAGCCGTTCTCCTCCCTGTGAAGACAAGGCAGGCTCTATTTCCATGAGTCTAGAAGTATGTCGGCATTGGGTAACATGTCTAGGTAACCTCTGAGGAGTGTCACGGCTTCTGTGCAAAACTGATTTTTTTTTCTTTTATATTTTTGCATTGAAACCTCCTTCCAAAATATCAAAAACGTTCTAGTTTCTTTATCCAAGACCAAAGCTTGGCTCCTTTTCCAAGGTATTCTGAAGGCTTAGAACAGGGCACAAAAAATACTATTAAGCTGTTGCCGCGACATCTTAAAAAGTTTCACAGAGTTAAATGCTGATAACGGCATGTTCCACCACCACTGCTTCACCGACGCCATTGTCCCAAAGCGGCGCGTTTCTCGTTACAGCATGCAAATTAGCCATCAAGGGGGTATAGGGAGGTATGACATACCGTCCCTTCTCTCACTGATTTAATTGAAAAGCTAGAAATCTCCATTTAATTCTATTATTTCTATATTTTCATACCGCCAATTTCTAAATATCTATACCGCTACTTCTAAATATCTTTACCGCCACTTCTACATATCTATACCGCCACTTCTACATATCTATATCACTACTTCTACATATCTATACCGCTACTTCTAAATATCTTTACCGCCACTTCTACATATCTATACCGCCACTTCTACATATCTATACCGCCACTTCTACATATCTATAACGCCACTTCTACATATCTATACCGCCACTTCTACATATCTATACCGCCACTTCTACATATCCATACCGCCACTTCTACATATCTATACCGCCACTTCTACATATCCATACCGCCACTTCTACATATCTATACCGCCACTTCTACATATCCATACCGC
>WWET01005579.1:77018-89643 GCA_011038615.1 Limnodynastes dumerilii | reverse complement strand
ATCTATCTATCTATCTATCTATCTATCTATCTATCTATCTATCTATCTCATATCTATCTATCTCATATCTATCTATCTATCTATCTCATATCTATTTATCTATCTATCTCACAAGCAGATTATAGGGTGTTGTACGGAAATGTGAATCTGGCCCTTTGTTTGGATTTAGTTGAGTAGAACCCTACCGCATTCTACCCTGTCCTGCACTCCCGACAGAAAGGCTTCAGCCAGGGTCGGTGCTGGGGTGTGCGGTGCCCGCCTGCAAATAGTGCTCACCAAGTTCACAGCGCCCTTACTGTAGTGCAGACTGCACGGATGCCTCCATCTATGTAAATGTCATTCATTAGAGTTATATGAATATTGTGGGCTACATTAATAGTGATAGACCATAAATCTGCCCACACATTATACGATAGCCGGGATGTCATATATTGACAAGAGAGCCTCTAAATCTACCCACACATTATACCACACGGACATTGTATAGTGGCCCCATAATCTGGTGATCTCTTGACCGCCCTGCGTCAATCTTAAGTGGGCGTGATTTGGTATTACAATGCACACTATAGGTGGGCTGACACTCAGTTTACCAATCCACCATTTTATGTTTGTACAAGTTGTAAAACTTAAGGCAGTTGATAATTATCTGAAGAACATTTGTACCAATCGCACAGACGTGAGGCCCAGTGATTGTTGATTCCCGTGCTGCAGATAATCGTGGATCCAAGCGCAATCTAAGCGGAAGTCAGGCTCCACCCAATGACGCACACATCAGACATTATCGTGTCACAAAGCACTTACCGGACACCTGTATCTCAGTGACGGACACGTATTTCTTAGGAGTGGCAATAATGACACATTTATATGTCCCTTCATCACTGATCTGGACGCGCGGCAGGCACAAGCTGGCGTTCCCTTTTCGGAGGTCGCGGTCTTCTATCTGTGACCCGATCCTGATTGGATGATGTTGGAGAGCATTATAATGATAGACGTTTTTTTCAATTCCGTTCATTGATATTGTCCAGCGCACACTAACAGTAATCAGATCCAGTTCTTCAGCGTCCTTGTCCTGTATCAGACAGGGGATGGTGACATTCTGACCCACTGACACCCTAATAGTCTGTGCTCTCTCCATATTGCTTCCTGGCTCCGTATCTATGAGAGACAACAATCATTTAGCAGACAGGAACACTTCATTACTGATTCCAGGTAAAGATATGATCTAGAGCAATGGTTCTCAACCATCTTTCTGGAAATACCAGCTTGCCAACAATTTCTACAACATTTCTCTACTTGGCTCCCTCATTTCCGATCCTCTGACACACCTAAAATTATTCTAGGCGATTTTAACATTTCCATATACATCTCCTGATTCCTCTAAGCTTCTTTCTCTAACCTCATCTCTTGGCCTTTCCCAATGGAGTCGTTCTTCTTCTCATAAGGATGGCAGTTGCATTGATCTTGTATTCTCTAAACTGTGAGAATACAACTCTCCTCGCTCTCTCTCAGACCATCACCTTTTCTCTTGCAACCTTTTACCCACCAGCTCTACTACTTTACTACGAAACCTGCTCACACTTGCTCTGCTCGCAGTCTTCTGGATCCTCTTCAGTCAGGCTTTCGATCCAAACAATCCACTGAAACTGCACTGACCAATGTGGTCAACAACCTCATCACTGCTAAATCTAAAGGTCACTCCTCTCTTCTAATTCTCCTGGATCTTTCTGCTGCCTGTAACACTGTCGACCTCTCTCTTCTCATGCAAATGTTACAATCCCTGGCTATGCGGGACACAGCTCTTTCCTGGTTCACATCCTACTGTTCTTTCAGTGTTCGCTTTTCTGGATCCACCTCCGCTGCTCTTCCTCTATCTGCTGGAGTAGCACAAGGCTCAGTGTTGGGTCCATTGCTCTTCTCTATCTATACCACTTCTATCCCACTTCCCTTCCACTAATACAGTCATTTGGCTTTCAGTATCATCTCTACACAGATGATGCACAAATCTACCTCTCTACTCCTGCTCTCTCACCCTCTGTGTTGGCCCACGTAACTGAATGTCTCTCTGCCATTTTATCCTGGATGTCCCCCGTCATCTCAAACTCAATCTCTCAAAAACAGAGCTAATAATATTTCCTCCTGCCAAAAAAAGTCACCCACCCGGCCTCTCCAACTCTGTCGACAACAATGATATAATCCCTACTCAGAAAGCTCGATGCTTAGGTGTCACCCTTGACTCCAAACTGCCCTTTGTTCTCCATATACAAATGGTTTCTAAATCCTGTTACATACATCTAAAAAACATTTCCAGAACATGCAAATATCTCACACATTCATGCACTAATCATCTCCCGCATTGCTTATTGCAATGCTCTCCTTATTGGACTACCACATTAGAAAACTACCCCCTACAATCCATATTGCATGCAGCAGCTGGACTGATTTTTCTTGCAAAACGCTCTTCTAGAGCTTCTCCGTTCTGTCAATCTCTACATTGGTTGCCGATATACCACAGAAGCGAATACTTTTTTAACTTACAAAGCCATCAATAACACTGCAACCGCATACATATCCTCACTCATCTCAAGATATATCCCAGCTCTCAGGTCTTCACAGGACATACAGCTCTCCATCTACCAAGCACTGTCCAGCGCCATTGAGGCGTCCAGTACGGTACATTTGAAACTTTTGCCATTAAAGACTAGACTATCGGGCCCCTTTATTCACTATCTACCGGCTGTATTTCGGACATAGGTGCAAGGAAGCCGGAGCCGCTCAGAGCCCTTCTTGTCAGGGGAACTTTTGTATGAACAAGATTGTTTTACATTGAATTGTGTCCAGTAATTAGGATTAGGAAAAGGACTTAAGCAGTTTCTTCGCCATATACCTGGACCGGCACTGATACAGTATTTAGTGTTAAAAAGGGACATAATCTAATGGGACAGTTTGTGAAGGAAAGAATGTTTAAAGCTACGCAAATTCATACTTTTTTTTCACTCTGATTAAGAAGTTTAACTGAACACATTGGGTAGAAAGGAAGAAAGTGGATCGGGCACTAGTGTCTGTATTTACTGGATCCATAATCCTTTAAGATAAAGGATGGTGCACCGAGAAATATAACGTATACATATTTACAAAATAGTTTAAGAAAGGGTAGTTCCTCTCGAAAACTAGAAAAAATTCCTCTATTGGGCACTCTGGATCTCAATTTATGAAATCAATGTTCATTAAAAATGTTGATTCAATCTTTATTGATATGCATTAAAAACTTAATGTAATAAACCTCTTATTTGTCTCTAATACAGTGAAATATATTCTTTTTTGTAATTTTATCTTAGTGTATCACACTTTAAATAAATACAATATGCAATGGTCCTTTTTTAATGTCATTTTAATAAAAACTATAACCAAACTGTATGCGTTTCTTAGTTATTTTCGCTTCTACCAATATATTTCATTGGTTAATTCCCTTTTGGTTTCTTTAGGAGAATTATTTCATGACTTGCTGCTGCAAGTTAAATAATATGTTATCCTGTTCAATATTGACCTTCAAAACTTAAAGTCTGACACTGATCTTGTGTCTGATATTCAGCCAGTGCCGAACTGGCTGGGAAATTGATTGTTCGTGCTTCGAAGAGGCATGGCAGTCGATCTCCAGAGCACTGAACACAGTGCTCGTTAGGTAACTAAAAAGAAAAAAAAATCCTTTCCTTTCCCTAATTCTAACCCTGAGTCCCCCCCACACACAGCCTTAACCCTGACCTCTCCGGTGGTCAGGTCCGGTGGCGACGGCGGCCGTAGCTCTGGATCAGGCCCTTTACCACTGTAACAGTAATGTTATTTTTTGTCAATTTATTGCTTGAACTTGTGCCAAGTAAACTTGCAACTTGATTTAGCGAATAGTATATACGATCCTTTACAGACTGAAATATTTAATTAGTTTAGTTAGCATTGTAGTAATTTTGTGTATCCACAATTATTTCCTGAAGGTAATTTAAGTAGCCAATTGCTGTTTTGTACACATGTACTTACTGGATTGTAAAGTTATAATCTTTGTTGAACACTGAAAAGGAAAGAAATTGTTTTCTTCTGGAAAAGTTTTCTGCTATTTAACTATACTTACCGAAAAAACTACACAGGAAAAAAAAGAGTAAACTTAAACCGAGATATATAATCTAAACAAATTGCTTCCGTGTATTCTGGAGTCGTCCCTCTCTGAATTCACTTACCACAAAACTTACCTGTATATATTATTTTGGGGTGTTACACCTGCCTTTTGGAAAGCCCTTTTGTGCCGGATGCGATAAAGTCAGAAGAATGGTTTGAAGTCTCAGTGCCAATATTTTGGTAAAAAATTTTAACTCCTGGTTTAATAATGAGACTGGACGATACGACTGTACTAAGTCAGGGTTTTTCCCCGGCTTTGGGAGGACAATTATTAATGCTGTGTTTGATACGAGAACGGTTACCAGGGCGCGGAGTCTAATTATCGGGTGGAGTCCACCAGGGCCCCTGATGGTGGGGATGCATTTGGCTGCGCCCCAACAACAGGTCGCAGCCCCCAGAACCAAACTCATAGGATAGAAGAAACAAGAAAAGGACAGACTTACACGGGAGACAGCCAAAGCTAGGCAAGATAGCATGCAGGTTAGTGGCACAGAACCAGTACAGGACTGGAATACGCATAAATGCAGGTGAGTGCCATAGAACCAGCACAGGACTGGAATGCAGATAAATGCAGGTGAGTGGCACAGAACCAGTACAGGACTGGAATACACATAAATGCAGGTGGAGCGGCACAGAACCAGTACAGGACTGGAATGTAGATAAATGCAGGTGAGTGCCACAGAACCAGTACAGGACTGGAATGCAGATAAGTGCAGGTAGAGTGGTACAGAACCAGTATGCAGATAAATGCAGGTGGAGTGGAACAGAACCAGCACAGGACTGGAATACAGATAAGTACAGGTGAGTGGCACAGAACCAGTACAGGACTGGCATACAGATAAATGCAGGTAGAGTGGTACAGAACCAATACAGGACTGGAATACAGATAAGTGCAGGTAGAGTGGTACAGAACCAGTACAGGACTGGAATACAGATAAACGCAGGTAGAGTGGTATAGAACCAGTACAGGACTGGAATGCAGATAAACGCAGGTAGAGTGGTTAGGAACCAGTACAGGACTGGAATACAGATAAATGCAGGTAGAGTGGTACAGAACCAGTACAGGACTGGAATGCAGATAAGTGCAGCTGGAGAAGCACAGTACCAGCACAGGACTGGTTATAGTTTGTGCAGGTAGAATAGCACAGAGTCTGTAAACCCAGGAGCATACAAGTGATGCAGGTGTAAACAGCACAGCAGTTAACCAGTTCACGACTGAAGTATGCCAGAGGTGCAGATTGAGTAAACACAGTGGTTAACCAGTTCAGGACTTGAGTATACAACAGGTGCAGGTGAAAACAGCACATGTACCAGAACAAAGCTGGATATAAACTGACAGTACAGATACCGAGACAGGGGCTTGCACACAACAAACGGCAGATAACTACACTCACACCAGGAATGAAGATCAAGGCAAAGCAGGAATCCAGGGCACACAGGAGAGACACGGCATGGAAACAAAGGGTACTAAGCATCAGAACTAGGACAGAATTTCAACAAGAGCACAGACAGCAACGCTAGAGGCAGAAGCAAGAAACTATGACCGGCAAGGAGGCAATCAGGTGATTTAAGGGGAGAGCCACATTCCCATTGGCTGCTGATTGCACACAGCCAAATACACAGCTAGGGAATCCCAGCTGCAAGGTAATTAGCCAGGATCCATAGAAAGGAGGAATGCTGCAAGGGAAACCAGGACAGGAATTCCTTACTACTCACAAAGACACAATTACACGCTGCTGCCATATGTAGTGTGTAATAATATTAAAGTCCCTTGGAGCCGGTTTAGCTTCCAAAATCGAGTTAAAAAGGTTGGTTAGGTATGGGGTTAGGTGAGGCTAGAGTCATTTGTAATACTCTGCAGGCCTGCCGTCAGGCCCTGGGGATTTATGATTAGGGAGTGTAGAAATTAGTTTTCGCACTTTTTGTTCGGCAATAGAGGCCTGACCTGACATGGCAGACTCATAGAGATTTAACAGCTGCCGAACTCCTGCGGCGCCACTTGTTATCAGCCAATGCACCACGTTTGGCGCATACACCGAGGTTGGCCACCACTGCAATACAGGATCCACAACTTCATTCAGGTCCCCTCCCAGGATGATATTACCTTACGCCCAAGTTTGAATTTTACTATAACGGGTGGTGAAAAACTAAAAGAGTTGGCGACATTTGGTGCATATACATTTGCAATGGTGTATAATTCCTTCTCTATGGTTACCTTTACAAAAAGATATCGTCCTTCTGGATCACTACAAGTATCTATGACTGAATAATCTATATTTTTACTACTCCCCCCCTTTGTTTTAATATATAATCCGCCGATCGATAATCTTGTAATCAATTATCCTTCAAAGTGTTGGGTCTCCTTTGCGCCAATAGGTCTCTTGACATAATATCACATCCGGTTTAAATCGTCAGAGATAATGTAGTATCTTTTTACGTTTGATAGGGGTGTTAAATCCCTCAACGTTCCAGGATACAAATAACAAATCCTTTGTGATATGCGACTTTGCCCCTATGCCTCCTACATCAACCAACTGTAGTATAACACCCAATCGCTAAATTGTCTCTGCCCATATGAATCAACAATAGGCTATACATCTCTCTGGGCCTGCCCCGGTCTTCAAGCCCATAAAGACATAGGCCCGGATTCACGTAATATTTCCTGATAGTAGCTATTACGCATGCGTAGTAACTATTTCACTTAATCTACGTATCGTTTTGCTACGTAGACTGCGTATATGAAGTTTTAAATACCGCATATAAGAAATCTACGTAACGAAACGATACGTAAATTACGTGAAATAGTTACTACGCATACGTAATAGCTACTATCAGGAAATAAAGGACGTATGTGGAACACGTACAGGGTTGTGAATCCGGGCCATACTCTATAACAATAGTAAATAGATTATAAACAAATGAACTGTGCTGCATAAACGATAGCCATATAAAAACCAGAAAATAGTGAATTTGCCATTTTTTAACATTACAAACATTAATCGGCCAACATGGGCACAATACACTGCAGGAACATGAAATACAACAAGATAATAATTTGGCCAATGGATTGTCTCTTCCCAACCACCAACCTGAGAAATAATATCCTGTACCGCAGATATCAATCCGCAATAGCAATTTGAAGGCGTTGCCATATTCCAATAAGGTAGACCATGAGTAAGAAAATAAAAAAATAAAAAAAAGACACAGATAACCACAAGAGGTAAAATAGACACAAGGAAATACTTATGCTCAGTCCTTCAAACTGAATTTTCAAGGACTGACGTTGTCCTCTCTTGGATCCGGTGTAGTCGCTTGGTAGGAGCTGAGAAAATTCCTGGCTGCCGACACCGTATGAAAGTAGTATGGAGTTCCAACTGTCAACTTGGCCAGATACATTAATGTGAACCGGATCCCTTTATCAAAGAGCTCCTTGCAAAAGGGGGTAAATTCCTTCCTTTGCATAGTGACTTGAAATGAGAAGTCCTGGAAAAGCAAAAGTCTCTCGCCTTGGTAATGCAGATCATTCTTCCTACGATATGCCACCAAAATCTCGACTTTATCCGCATACTTGAGGATCCTCATAATCACTGGTCTTTGACGGCGTCTTGCTGGATGGAACTCTGGGCCAACTCTATGGATTCTCTCTATTATAATGGGGTTGTCTGTAATATTAATTCCCAATTCCGAAGGCAGCCAATTGGATACCAGATGCATTAATTCTCGTGGCTTTACCGACTCTGATAGACCGATCAAACGTAAATTATATTGTCTGTTTTCTAAGTCCTCGAGGTTGTCTTGGAGGCCAGCGATAGTTTTTTTATGGGTCTTCAGCAGGTGTGGGCCGTTGCTAGATCGTCCTCTGTTGTTCCGCCTCTGTCAGCCGATGATTATGTGAAGATAGCTGAGAGATGGCAGCTTCCAATGCTGTCTGAATAGGTGCTAATTTTTGGTCAAAAAGAGGAGATATAATTTCCGCAATTTCATGTGGTCTCTTAACCGCTTTCTCACTGTAAGCAGCAGGATCATTTCTCGGACTTGCACCATCTTGTCCCTCAAGAGCGGGTGGAGATTTCGACTGATCAGACGATTTTTGTTTATTTTTAATTGCTGCGCCCCCCCTGCGCTGAGCGTAGTGGTTTATCAATAAATTTATCCATAGCGCTATGGCGAGGACAATGAACTAATATCACAAACGTCACCAGCAGGACTTTGCAGAAAGGCTTGAGAATATACGTAGATTTCAATTGTATAAGCAGCAAGTACTGAAGTATTTGCTGCCCCCTAGTGTTGGTATCAAGATATTTCAGTAGAATACTGAAGCTGTAACTGAAGTTTGTTCTCAGCTGCCTAGAGATTCTGAGTGAGTGCTATCACTGATATGTTGATTCTCTTTGATAGGCTATTGCTCACTGACAGGCTAAAGTTTCCTGGCAGGCTGGAGCTCACTAGCAAGCTGAGGTAACAGGCTGCTGTACACGTCGTGTACTGTCAGGCTGAGATGCACTGGTAAACTGACCTCCAGATGCTGGCCCCTGACAACGTGTACTGCTGTGCTGGAAGCCACTGGAAATCTGATGTGACCGCCGCCATCTTGGAGCTCGGAACGCACTGCAAGGTGCAGACTTCGGGAGAAAAAGTGTGTCCGGGGTAAGTGACTGCTGCTTGCCTGGATCTTATTCTCAGAGATTATGGCCACCTGAAACGGCCCCGCTTGCTGCCGATATATTGTGGTGCCGGAGAGCTCCTAAAAACGCGGCCACTCTCTGGGTCCACCTCCCGGAAGTCATCCCTTTTCGTTTTCTTGCCAGATTACCTCCTCTCTCATGACTACAGCCCTTCTTGAATTCCTGCCACTGGACCTCTTCAACACAATGGGTTAGATCCAGAACTACGAGTGAACTGCGAGTGAATTTACGCTTGCCGCTAGCGTAAAAGCACCCATTAGTATGCATGCTACAGATGTAACTCATAGCGTAAGGACCAGTCACGTATCATCATTGTAACTACATATGAAGGGGCTTGCCAGGCATACGTCAACCATAATTACGCTTCGGAGGCGGGATGAGGCATTTAAATCGTACAGTATGGACGTGCTTAGCAGCGTAAGTACATACAGCCATTACCGCCAACAGGAGTTACGCTTTGAAAAATTAAGGTAGGGCTTGGAAAGGGTAACACGGCTAAAGTACCTACGAGCGAAGTAAGTGCCAAGTAAATCTATGAATAGTTTGCACCAGGTCCTCTTTAAGGTCATCTGTGCACTAGGAGCTCTATAGTATCTAGAAGTATAAAACGTTTTCTGCAGTAACATTGGATTCTAATCTTCTCTCCAGCATTTTCGTTATTGTATTTCATTTGGATTCTGGACACTCCACCTCTTTCACATCATTGGACCCGGCCCCAAAATATATATAAGGAGACCGTTGACCCACCTCTGTTACACCTTGATAAAGGCTCTACAGGAGCTGAAACGCGTCAGTGAGTGGGAGTTCTGAGGACCAGACCGTTAGCCACAGTTAGGCTTTGTTTTCACAGCATGGTTTATCGGGCCACTTTTCCATCTACCCGCTGTGTTACCAAACTTTTCTCTGTCACCGGAGGTTCATCAGCCCCCACACAGGGGTAACTTCTGTAATTTTATTATGAAGCTGAAAATGTATGAATAAATACCTTTTAACGATCGAGGAGGCGTTGCTTCTGTGGAGTCCAAGGAGATTCTTTTACATTCGTCAAGCCCAAGGGGCAATATTGTGAGTTACATTGCACTTTTGATTCATTTTGGTAATTAGGGTATTGCACAAGATTTTCTTCTTTCTTGTCTTCCCCTTGTATAGGGTTATATCACCCATGAGAGAATAAGAGAATTGTTCCCCAAAAAGAACACCAATCTCAAGTGGAAACCGGAATTTGGTTTTCGCAGATGACAAGGAGGACCATCGTGATTTATATGCATAAAGCCCAAGGGGCGAGTATGTGAGTAACATTTTTACTCTCCCTTATATATATTTTAGTGTTACATATTGCACAAAGAGATTCTTTCTCGCTTTTTCCATATACTCATCATTGGAGACCACCATTACTGGAACGATCAGCATTTCCACACAGTGAATCTAACACATCTGTTTGTACCAGACAAGGAATCAAAACATAAACCATCAGTTCTAAGTATCATTTATTCCTTTTATTTCTCGTCATTTTATTTTTATTCTCTGTACCCAATGTTTTAGCGCAACTAAGTTCAATCGTTCTTTCTGTCATATATCTTAAAACGTCCATAGGCTGCGGTCCTTGGCCGTTTTATTTTTTGGGGTATCAGAATAGGAAACCCCTGACTGCTTGATAATAGAGGCGCTACTGAGGGTAACCTACCCATGAGGTAGTAGGTCCAGATCCTCCATTTATAGGGGGTTGCTTCTCAGTGGAAGATTTTATAGGCATACCATTCTCCGTTAAACTGATTTTATTCATTGAAGAATGGTTTTTACTTAAGTTCTTTAATCATTATTTTTTCTTGGAGACACAAAATTATCAAAAAAACTAAAAGAACAAAAAAAAGACAGTTGTGGTTCACTATAAATAACTAAAATAATCAATATATCAGAAATCCAAAACAATGTTTACTAAAAAGTGAACCAATCCTCTAAGGTGAAGGACAGGTATGATAGATGCCAGGGATCCTGTGACCTACGCGTTTCACCTTGCAGCTTACTCAGAGAATGGATCCAAAGGCACCAGCAACAGAACCTCTGAGTGTCTACAGCACAAAGCACACAAGCTCTAACCAAGTGCAGGGTATTATCTACTGGAAATGGAGGGTATGATAGTGCGAGCACTTTAGTTACAATGCACTGAAACCACAACAAACAATAAACGTAGCAAAACAAAATTATATACATATCTTTTATTAGAGCATATGTAAAATATCTGACACCTGCACAATGCACCAGCAGCGATTTCATGACGTCCGAATTGTGTTTGAAGTATGAATTGTAACACAAGGATCTGGAATAGGATGTGGAAGGTCACCCCCTGGACTTACACATGACCTGAGGCTGGAGCAAATGTCTGCCAAACAGCGCCTATTGCAATCCGTGTACAGCGCTGAATCGGGTGCATTTGCTTGGACACACCCTCACTGTACATTGACTATATACATCCACTGCTTCCCTTCCTCAACAAACCCTTGTGCACCCCATAATGCATTCACACAGTGCACCCCACAATACATTCACACAGTGCTCCCCACAGTACATTCACACAGTGCACCCCATAATACATTAAGACAGTGCTCCCCACAGTACATTCCCACAGTGCACCCCATAATACATTCACACAGTGCTCCCCACAGTACATTCACACAGTGTACCCCATAATACATTAAGACAGTGCTCCTCACAATATATTCACACAGTGCACCCCACAATACATTCACACAGTGCTCCCCACAATACATTCACACAGTGCACCCCACAATACATTCACACAGTGCACCCCATATTATGTTCACACAGTGCACCCCATATTATGTTCACACAGTGCACCCCACAATACATTCACACAGTGCTCCCCACAATACATTCCCCCTCCTGTATCTCATACACACAGTGCACCCTATATTACATTCCCCCTCCTCTATCACTCACACACAGTGCACCCTATAATACATTACCCCTCCTCTATCACACACAAACAGTGCACCCTCTCCCCATAATATATTCCCCCTCCTCTATCTCACACATATAGCACTTCCCATAACACATTCACAGAGTGCTCCCCATAATACATTTCCCCTCCTCAATCTCACACACACAGTGCACCCTATAATACATTCCCCTTCACACACACATACACACACACAGTGCACCCTATACTACATTCCCCGTCCTCTATCTCACATACACACAGTGCACCCTAGAATACATTCCCTATCCTCTATCTCACATACTAGTTCCCCTTCACCGTAAGGACCATTTTGCCCTCTAGTGGCCAGGTCCTGCATATGAAGAACTATCCATGCATATGAGAACTAGCCATCTCAATGCAAAAAAGCTAGTTCCCCTTCACCGTATTAATACAATGGGGGCAATTACTACTACTTTTACTGAAGAACAGGTATTAAAGGAACTTTCAAAATTGAAAGTGGATAAATCAATGGGACCAGATGGGATACATCCGAGAATACTAAAAGAGCTTAGAGGGGTGCTGGCAAAACCATTAACTGAATTATTCAATCCAGTCACTAATAACTGGGTAATTCCAGAGGACTGGAAAATAGCAAATGTAGTCCCTCTGCATAAAAGTGGAAGTAGGGAAGAAGCGTCAAACTACCGACCAGTGAGTCTAACATCAGTAGTAGGGAAATTGATGGAAAAACTGTTAAAGGAACAAATTGTACAGTATCTTAAATCCAGTAACTTACAAGATCCCAACCAGCATGGATTCACTGGGGGAAGATCATGTC
>WWET01005579.1:38881-57347 GCA_011038615.1 Limnodynastes dumerilii | reverse complement strand
ACACTGCCATTACCAGTAACATACTATACCATTCTATCTGTAACATACACACAGGATAGAGAATGTCCAGCGACACTGCCATTACCAGTAACATACTATACCATTCTATCTGTAACATACACACAGGATAGAGAATGTCCAGCAACACTGCCATTACCAGTAACACACTTTACCATTCTATCTGTAACATACACACAGGATAGAGAATGTCCAGCAACACTGCCATTACCGAGTAACAGATTATACCATTCTATCTGTAACATACACACAGGATAAACTATCTAAAATGTATCAATATTAATTATTTATAACTATTAATATAAAAAAGTTACAATTTTGATAGTCATTTCTGTTATATATTTCTATGCTGCCGCAATAGATGTGTATATTAATGACTTGCAGTGTTTCTTCCAGCACAAGCTGCCCCTATAGAATTAGCCAGGTCCCCTGTAGACCTGTAGTCTGACTATGGATAAAATGCTTATTTAGACTAATGTTAATCTTTTGTCATCTTTAATTCCTGCAGGATCTGAAGAGGAGACAGTTAGCCGAAGCCGCAGAGAAGAGACAGACGGAAGTATGAATTATCCCCAGATATAAAATGTTTTGATTATATAGATCTATATATTTAAACACGGAAATATTTTCTATACATTCAGCATTGGGCTGGACCCACAGCAAACGTTTCGGAGGAGATCGCTAGTGTTGGGTCGCATTATAGAGACATCTGGATGTTCTTATTGTGAGCACTCATAGCTTATCTGTTAGACAGGGGCTAGCTTACGTTTTCTAGGTGCTTAGAGAGAGAAAAGACACTAAGGGACAGATTTACTCTAGCTGGAGATGTTGCCCATAGCAACCAATCAGATTCTAGATCTTATTTAACTATTACATACCAGAGAAAGTCAGCTAGAGTTTATTTCAAACTCTAATTTAGAGTTGAGCCATAAATCAATACCTCTCCGCTCACTCTGTCTGCACATATTTAAGTTGCTGTTCCTTGTTATTGTACAGGGTTACAAATTTCCTCCATTTTTGCTGCTGTCCCCATTTGGGTCAGTCCCTTATACTGTAACCCGACTAAGAGGGAACGCCCACCTCTGAACTTAGCCCCGCCCCTCTGACTGAAGTAAGCCTTCTTCTTAAGCCTGATTGTGTGGGCACACGTTTTGATTGGTTAACACAGATTTATGCGCAGTGGGATAAAGGAGCCGGAATATACCCAATACGAGAATAAACAAGTCTGGATCTGACCGGTCGGGTTTATGGGGTAAATTCCCTTCAGACTCAATCAGACCCTTTCATGGTGTCATTTGCTCATAACCGATAAAAGTGAAATGAAATAAAAAGACAATTCCCTCGTTAACTTAATTTTTTATAAACAAAGCTTTGCTTGTCACAAGTTCATGACCTTAGTTTCTCTTTCATTGATAATAACTTTAACGCGGCAAATAAAGCGTTATCGATGGGTTGGACTTGCATAGAATGGTTTTTATTATCGGTCCTTATTTTGTTCCTGTATAGTTTTAGCTATAAAGGGCCGCATTCAGAGCTCCGTTTTCACGGTGAGTCCCGTGCGTGTTTTTAGGTAGTAACTTTATTTACGCAATTTACGTTGAACACAGACGGACCTGTGAATCGCGCGTGGATACATAGGTCTGGATATGCGACGCAAAAATATGCACAGAAGAATGTAAATAAAAATGACAAATAAAAATGAAGAAAAGTGGGTGCGATTATCAGAATGCGCATGTACGGAGGACATATACGCACGGAACTGCACGCGGAAAGTTACAGGTGGTCTATGGAGGCGGAAGTCTCCGAGAGCACGGCCGAGAGATTGGAGTGTCATGGGTGTGAGGGGGCGTGGCCTGCACCGTGTGTGCGTATAATTGCGGCCCGATCTGGAAACGGATCTCTGAATACGGCCCAAAAGGGCTCTGTGTCTATCTGTGAAAGGAACGCTTTTGCACACCAGGGAGGAGATCTAGGCGCGAGTATATAGATAGAGTGTAAAATAAATTATTCCTGGGCGCAGCCGTGGTTCTAAATAGAAATTCTAAGCCCAAAAAATGTATAAATAGAGACAGTGATCCTCCCTTCCCTAGTAATTAAACAGTCTTACTGATACGAAGATTCAAATATCAAATCTTTAATAATAATGATTAAAATGACTGCAAAATATTAAAATTGAGGTAGAAAAAGTGATGGAAAAGAGAGAAATAGGCGTTTAAAAATAATCGTATTTCTACCTAAACTATATTCCCTAAATATATTATTGACTCTCAATAAACGGTACACTAAAAGCCTAATAAAGTGTCCTATTTTTTGTATATTAGATGAGATACCTGTCTGAAAAGGACCTTATCAATAAAAGTGCCACCAACTTTGTGACATATCATCATCACATATGACAATAAGGACATATCATTAAGTATAGAAGGACACTGTGCAGTATATTCAGGCATGCTGGGACCTGTAGTATGGCCACAGTCAGACAACTACAGACGACCTCGGGGCCCAGGAAAGGAATCCCGTATATGTTGCTAGTTGATGCCCTTTGAAGACTTTGCTTTAGCTTTATAGGCAATAAGTGTGAATCATTTCCTATAGAATTTGGGGCGTGGGGACGTCTGCACCCCCAGAATTCTGCATATTACAGCATTCGCACATACATGTTTAACCCCTGTTTAATTTGCTCTCTTGTCCGGGAAAGGCTGCCGCTCGGGGAATTAAGAACCCCGCTTCTGTGGACCAAATGAAGAAGAAGAAGGAAGAGGTGGAGAAGATGACGTCTACTGCAGCGCCCTCTGGTGGTGGCGGGGGAGGACTGCGGGTAGGTTGGATAATGCTACACTTTCTTTATGGTTTGTTGTCACTAAGGATTTAACCATGCCCGATATGTGAAAGACACAGGGTCCATCCGCAGGATCTGATTGTATACAGCAGGTTTGTATGTAGGGATTAAGTGGCGGTGTGTCTAGGTTGTGATTGGTGTAGAGTTATCATGAGGGGAGCGATCTCTGCTGCCCCTTGTGGTGTCAAACTGCAGCTCCAATAAAATATAGAAGATTTCATCCCGGGTGTACAGTGAAGGAAGTGACTGAGGCAGAGAGAGTTACTGGATTCAGGGGTGAGACCTAATTATCTTATTTGAAGAGATCTATTTTGCTATCTGTATTGGATGGTGGTCACTAGGATGTTCTCTAGTGGTCACTAGGATGCACTGTGTATTGGGTGGTGGTCATTGGGATGCTGTTTGTATTGGGTGGTGGTCACTAGGATGCTCTCTGTATTGGTTGTTGGTCCCTAGGATGCTCTGTATTGGGTGGTGATTACTAGGATGCTCTGTTTATTAGGTGGTGGTCACTAAGATGCTCTCTGTATTAGGTGGTGGTCACTAGGATGCTCTCTGTATTGGGTGGTGGTCACTAGGATGCTCTCTGTATGGGGTGATGGTCCTTAGAATGCTCTGTATTGGGGGATGTCAGTAGGATGCTCTCTATATTGGAGAGTGTCACTAGGATGCTCTGTATTAGGTGATGGTCACTAAGATGCTCAATGTATTGGGTAGCGATTTCTAGGATGCTTTCTGTATTGGGTGGTGGTCGCTAGGATGCTTTTACCCGGGGCCACTTTCAGTTCCCAATCGACCTCTGGGGAGGTTAATTAAAATGGCCCAATATAGAGTGTAATATTGTTAGCAGGGCCTTAGAAAATGAGAGTGCAGCCAATCAGTACCATATTAACCACATTATAGTTAATGATAATCCATATGTGAAAAACGTTGATTGACTAATGCTTCCTTTAGGTCGATATATTACTGAAGCCAGATTACGTATCTCTGGCCGTTAAACATATCCTATATCACTGAAACCAGCCATTAGTCCCTGCATTTCCTGCCGAAGACACAAGATGGCGCTGGAGATTTATGTGGCAGGACTTAGGGCCAAGCTTCCAATACAGTGAATTAGTCAGAGGGAAATCGTGAGACATTGTGGAGGATGAATGACCCTTTGTATGACTTCTGTCTGCCAGATATGGTTATAGGATGAAGCTGAACAGCTCTCATTCTCCAGAGACGCGGCTATTGTCTTGCTGTTCGCCCTCGCCCACGCAGCGGATTCCGCTTACCGTTCTAGGGTTATTTCTCTGATGCGTCACGTCACAGGTCCCTGCTATCGTCTGGTATAACCCTGATTCCTTCACCCTCTATTGTGTAAAGGTCAGGGCTGCAGTGTAACTGTGTAATTCCACAGTCTAACAATGCAGTGCTATGCTGATGCACTAGGGGGCAGTCTTGTAATTTATCGTTTGTGTATATATATATATTTAGATAGCCAACAAAACTGCTCAATAGTCAAGATAATCATGAACCAAACTATCAAATATTGCATCACTGACACTGACACAGATTAAGCGCAGCTGTATCAGTGACGAGTTTTTTAATAAAGAATATTTCTATATCGTAACGAGTACAATGCCGAATGTTCGTATTTCAACAAATTACCTGTTCCTGTGTGACAAGGTTGGTTAATGTTAGGCTGCAGAGAGAGGAGTGTTAAGCTTAGTTTGCGGGACAGGGATGGTTAGGGTTAGGCTGCAGAGAGGGGAGTGTTAAGGTTAGGCTGTGAGACAAGGATGGTTACGGTTAAGGTTAGGCTATGTGGGATAAGGATTTTTAGAGGAGTGTTAAGGTTAGTCTGCAGGACGGGAAGGATTAAAGTTAGGTTGCAGGGAAGGAGAGGATTAAGGTTAGGTTGCGGGAAGGGGAGGATTAAGGTTAGGTTGCGGGAAGGGGGAAGGGATTGGTTAGGGTAAGGTAAGGGTTAAGGTTAGGTTGTAGGAAAGGATTGGTTAGGGTTAGGTAAGGGTTAAGGTTAGGTTGTGGGAACGGGATGGTTTGGGTAAGGTAAGGGTTAAGGTTAGGTTGTAGGAAGGGAATGGTTAGGGTAAGGTAAGGGTTAAGGTATGGTTGTAGGAAGGGAATGGTTAGGGTTAGGGGAGGGTTAAGGTTAGGTTGCGGGAAGGGGATGGTTAGGGTTAGGGGAGGGTTAAAGTATGGTTGTAGGAAGGGGATGGTTGGGGTTAGGGAGGGGTAAGGTTAGGTTGTGGGAAGGGAATGGTTAGGGTTAGGGGAGGGTTAAGGTTATGTTGTGGGAAGGGGATGGTTAGGGTGAGGGGAGGGGTAAGGTTAGGTTGTGGGAAGGGGTTGGTTAGGGTTACGATAGAGAAAACTTACCTGTCACCTTTGGACTCTCCGGAAACGCAGTAGTCGCTTTTGCCGCTTTATTGCTGCAAAGTGAACTCTCGAAATGCAGATCATCGTAGCGCCAGAGTGCACACAGGAGGACGGATGCTGCCATCTGGATGACTCCTGTAACCCGGATAACTCATATCCTGGACCTGACATAGTCACACACAGGGGCGTGTTCAGATATTCTGCTGCAGTCTTAGTGGACTGCTGTGCCGTGCCGTGCCGCTTCAGCCCTTAGTTCCTATGTAACAGTTAACCCTTTCCCGTTGTCTGATATCTGGGGGATGGGACATTTTAGCTTTGCTCCTATGTAACAGTTAACCCTTTCCCGTTGTCTGATATCTGGGGGATGGGACGTTTTAGATTTGCTCCTATGTAACAGTTAACCCTTTCCCGTTGTCTGATATCTGTGGATGTGACGTTTGAGATTTGCGCTTTCTCTCACAGTGGCAGGTTGGATAATGACCCCTGAATGCGGAAGAGAGTGACGTGACTGCAGATACCGTACATGGAAATCCTCCACTGTTGTCTGGCTTTTGCTGTTTGCATATGTGGATACAGAAGACAGTCGGTGAATCCAGACCTGATCCTCGCAGCTTTTTCTTCTCGGGGACAGCTGTGATTGATGACGGACTGGACCGACTGTCCTAACACAATCCTCCAATATTCACAATTCAAGAGAAAACTGATGTTTAATCAACACGTTGTCAATATGCAACTTTTACTGTCAATATCTCCTGTGATGTCTGAGGAAAACTTTATGTAAATGACATTCGCAGCGGAGGCAGCCATTTTGTGAGCTGAACCATTATTCAGAGGCAAGCAGCCTGTAGTCACGTGACCGAGGGCGTGAGGTGTTTTGGTTCCCAGTGATGGCTGTGTATTGGTTCAGCACACAACATGGCTGCCTCCCTTGTTTTGTGGGTGACTGTGAAGCTTTAAGCGCATTTCTTCTGTATAACGGCGGCACAGTTCACCGGCGGCTGCGCTGGAAGAGTTCTGAAACATTTAAGTCATTGGTTGTTTTGGAGAAGTGTTCCGCTGTAAATAAGTGTTGATATATATGAATTCTATTTAATTGTAAGTTAATTATATTAAAATAACATTTGACTGACAGAAGGTTTAATGTCCATTCGCTATTTTCTAATGACCTTAATGATCAGATTTAATTCCTGCTATACATCTAATAGAACAGGCAGCAGCAACCTATAGCGATGTCTCCAAAGCAAAAATTATTCAATTGAATGGTTGCTATGGGCAACATCTTCACTTTTCCAAACGTCTGCCACTGACTGATATAGGCTCAATGGGCCGGATCCAGACTCAATAACAACAGGCGACTTAGACAAGGCGTGTACGTACGTCGCACAGTACATGATGCTGCAGGCTCACTCATGTACGAGATATGCAGGGTGGGCGGGGATAGGAACCGTAATCGCGCAGTAAGGTTCCTGCACGCGGAAGGTCCGTATGTTTAAGGGGTGAGCGCTCCCCTCGCATGCACAGAATTTATTATAGCAAATTCCCTACGTTAGCCGACACTCCGTTGTGTCATGTGACTTTTGTTTCCATGATAGTCACATGATACTTTGCACAATTATAAACTATTATAAAATCAATCATTCGAGGCCACAGGAAAAAAAACAAAGGTAAATGCCAACATTCTGCATTCCAGCAACAGCCACACATTATTGCCCATTTGTCACATTTCATCCGTGTTAGATGTCCCATCCTAACCAGGGTCAGATCTGGAACCTCTGCCTGTAAAAGAGGAATACTCTGGAGGTGCGATACACCAAGATGTCACGACAGTAATACAGGTGCCAGCAGCATCAGAAGCAAGCAGCACCTGCTTTCCCCCCTCATTTTATATGGTAAACGACGGCAATTGTAAATACATTTGCGAATGGCAAAAATTCAAACAAGAACCTGGACACCAGTAGTAAAATCAAAAATCACAATTTATCAAAATTAGCCAGACACAGAAGAATATACCATACTACTCAAAGCTAAATGAACACATTAATAGAATAAAAATGTTTGTAGAATGATTTGAGTTCAGAGAATACAGATTCTGTAAAGTTTTTTTTTGTTTTTGCACAAAATGACAGAAATATCAAGTTTAACATAAATTATTCTTTAACTGAAATGTCAATTTGTGTCATAATACAAATAATCCCTAACGCTATGAAGACGTAAAGGTATGACTTGTCCAGTAATTCAAGCAACAGCTAAAACACAACCTGTTACTTGTTCCTAGCGTGCAACTGAATCTGTGCGGCTGACTTTCCCTGAAGGCAGCCATTATCATGAAAATGCAGCCAATCGGATTGCTCGAGCCAGTGACATCACTAAGGTACAAAATGGCTGCCTTGTCGTTACAAGTGACAAGTAAACTTTAAGGCACTAATGAAGATGGACTAATGAAAATATAAAAATTCAGATAAAGTGAATATGACACTTAACATAGATACTGATTGTCATTTTAAAGGATATAGGCAAAGATTATTAATAGAGTTTGTACACTGTATTCTCTAGTGAGGTCATCATTATTACTGTACATCACAGTCTATCTGCAGGCACTTATCTTCCAGTTATTTGCATGTAAAAATAATGCATAGATTTTAAAGCTTCTGCAATACCCGACAATAATATAAGAAATCTGCTTATAACAGACTGAACATTTTTTAATTGCTTAAACTGTGACCCTTCTCCAGTTTTTCATCATCTATATGTAATGATTTACTTCTAAATTTACTTCTTGGAGTTGTTGCTCAGCAACCAATAAGATTTTATAGAAGTGCGATAAAATCCTCGCTTTGAGTCGTTCCGAGGTTTTCCTTCCAGTTGGGTACGGTGAGATCAGGCTACAAGAGGCACAGATAAAGGTTTAAATCTCCAACAAGAACACGTTGACATAAGTCACAGCCTGTGGTAGAGACTGGAAAATCTTCCAGTCTTGTAAAAAAAAACCAAACCTTTCAATCATAAGCCCTGGTTCATCGTGACCGGGGGTCTAGAAAAGTTAACTGACGATAACAAGTTGCAAACGCAGAAAAAAATGACAAAGTCTATCTATCTAAACGTCTAGATGGGTAATCAGAGAATTAAAACAAAAAAAAAAATTGAAAGAAACATCAACGTATATAACGATGTTATTGCACCTAAGTAATCCATATGGAACCATTGTTATACGAACTGTCTGAAATTCTATCCTACCCAAAAGGAAAACGTAAATCTTTCCAAAGACAGTTCTGTGCCTGTGAAAGGCTGAAGTCATAATGCATAACTGGGACCAGCCACATGATATAAACACAGATTTACGTGGCGGTGGACCTTTAAAGGCACAAGGAGATAGGTAGATCGTCACCTCCCAATTGTCCTTATGCATCACGAAGAAAAAAACCTAGTAAGTGAATTGTTCTGCATGCAGGTTCCTGTAAAGCTGAGGTTGAGTTTTTAAATGTCGTTTATGTCCTAAACAAGGGAATTAAAATTCTCATCTAGGTAACCCGGTCATATAGCCGTGTAACATGATACCACTTGAAGACAGTTATCTAAAGGGTGCTACTTATATTTATAATGTATCAGACCTTGGTTCCTCATCGCATGCTAAAGATACATTATTTGCAAAGAAATATCTAACCCTCTCTTGGCCAAGTTCTGAATGGGCCCAAGTGGCTCTTATCTGCCGTCAAATTCTATGTTTGGCTTTGGTGCGTCTAATGCTTGGCCAATGAGCTCAGCCAGCAAGGCCGGACGGCACCTCCAGCCAGGAGCTCTTCACTTCACCTCCCTTTTGGATTTGTAGTGTGCAGAGACCACCAGGTAGGTGTCAGGGCTCATATCTTTGATGGTGGGAGACTTGTTCTGAATTGGGGAGGTTTTGCCATCCACCCGCGAGATCTGCAGCATACGGCAGGGGTCGTGCTTCAGCAAATAACCGGCAAACGTTTCCCATCCACCTCCGACGCGGACCATCACGTGTTTGTTGTGCAGCATCTAGGGGGACAAAATAAGACGCGATGTTAGAAGAGGACGGTAGCTGAGGAAGACTCGTGAAGAGCTGGAACCCTACCAAGGATTCCCAAACCACAACTTCAACCCGCTATAAGCCCTCGTCCACCGTCATCACCTTCAGGTTAAGGTTTTTCCTCAAGTTTGTTAAATACACAAACTTGATTTAAATCCTTCAGACACTCTCTTAATGGGCCTGATCCAGACCTACGACCGCAATCGCCCGCGAGCGTAGATTACGCCGGCTGAACCCTACCCTAAGATTTTCCAGCGTACATGCGAATTTTCGTACCGATACGCTGGTCGTACTGGGCTTAGCACGCCCATACTGTACAATTTAAATGGCTATCCCCGCCTCTGTGTAGTAACTTGAGCGTCCGCCTATCGTCGTAAAAAACGCACGCCCCTTGAGCGAAAAATCCGCAGAAAATTCGCTCGCTGTACGCTCATGTCCTTCGGTCGACCGGAAATGTCATACTGCACATGCGTAGTGCGTTTTTTTCACGCATTTTCGCTTACGATCGGCGTACGGACGCTTGCGGCCGTAGCTCTGGATCAAGCCCAATGTGACCATCATAAATAAATTAAGGGGCCTAATTGTGGGTCTAGTCCTACCTGTGTACAGCAGCAAGATCTATGCTCGTGCCGCCATCGAGCCAAAGCCACATTGCCCAGAACATTACACTGTCTCAACCGGCTGCCATCTTCCCATAATGCATCTCACCTGTCAGTGGTTTTACTCTTTTGGCTGATCAATGTATAGCGTAAAATATAGGACTCAATGGCAGGTGAATAATACAGTCACATTATTTACACGTGTGTGTGTGTAACTAATATTTCTGCATTGTGTTGCAGATAGAATGACAAGTTTTGATGGTGGGAGACTTGTTCTGAATTGGGGAGGTTTTGCCATCCACCCGCGAGATCTGCATCATACGGCAGGGGTCGTGCTTCAGCAAATAACCGGCAAACGTTTCCCATCCACCTCCAACGCGGACCATCACGTGTTTGTTGTGCAGCATCTAGGGGGACAAAATAAGACGTGATGTTAGAAGAGGACGGTAGCTGAGGAGGACTCGTGAAGAGCTGGAACCCTACCAAGGATTCCCAAACCACAACTTCAACCCACTATAAGCCCTCGTCCACCGGCATCACCTTCAGGTTAAGGTTTTTCCTCAAGTTTGTTAAATACACAATAAACTTGATTTAAATCCTTCAGACACTCTCTTAATATGACCATCATGAATAAATTAAGGGGCCTAATTCTGGGTCTAGTCCAACCTGTGTACAGCAGCAAGATCTATGCTCGTGCCGCCATCGAGCCAAAGCCACATTGCCCAGAACATTACACTGTCTCAACCGGCTGCCATCTTCCCATAATGCATCTCACCTGTCAGTGGTTTTACTCTTTTGGCTGATCAATGTATAGCGTAAAATATAGGACTCAACACTGGAAATGGCAGGTGAATAATTCACATTAGGTCACATTATTTACACGTGTGTGTGTGTGTGTGTAACTAATATTTCTGCACTGTGTTGCAGATAGAATGACAAGTTGGCTATGGGTTAATAAGCAATATACTGGGGCATTTTTCATTCATTCATATACTGTATATGTATATATATATATATGATTGTAAAGTTAATTTTCTTCTTTGTATTTTTTTTTTGCATTGCGTGTGATGTTGATGACAGGTCATGCAAAATTCATGTGGGATAATCTAATGTTGTGCGAGGAAAGGTCGGCTCTCCCGTGAAGGGGTCTCTAGAAGCCATTCTTCAACAGGATCATTTTCTATAATTGTTCTTAAGCTCCCACGAGAATTCCATCTCACCGCCGCCGGCCCTTTCATACACGTCTTATAAATTGTGAAAATGTAATATAGATTTTCTTTTATAGAGCGAAATGACATTAGACAAGAACTGGAAAGCAGATCCCAGGATTCTCTTCTGTTTAAAGGAGAATTTAAAGTTAGACATATACATTGGGGTTTGGGGGGAGAGGAGAATTTTCATAAGCAAAAAGTTTTGTTTTTTATTAAATTTTTTTTTTTTTAACAAACTAAGGGCCAGATTTACTAAAAGTGGCAAAGTTGCCCATAGCAACCAATCAGATTCTAGCTTTCACTTTTCTGTTACATACTATGGACCAGCTCCAGAGTTACATTTCAATTACGTAAATGTCTAGGTTCTGCAATGGTGTTTTAGATTCTGTGAATACTGTCCAAAAATCCAGAAAAAAAGCCAGAAAAGGAGACCGCCAATGCCAGCCAATCCTAGAAAGATCTGTTACCAAAACATTTTACCAGAGATCCCAGAAATTGGTAACATCTGGTAAATACTGGGGATTATTTGCAACGTGTTTAAAATTCAGCGAATGATTAATGAACGCTCACTTTTAAATCTGGCCAATCACAGAGCATAGAAGGTGAAAACACCAATCAGAAGGCATCAAGAAACATCACATGACCGCAGCCTATTAAGGAGGCGAGGATTGTAGGTTCTGTAGCAGGTGACATGGACAGGTGTCTCATCTCTGGTGTACACGCCGTGCAGTCACAGTAGTACGCATGCCGCCGTAGTAGGAGGGGCTGACCGCCATGATGCAAGATCAATCATTATTTTGTGCCAAGGGACTGAATGTGGCCACCAGTAGCCAGCTGTGTCACAGGAAACACGAATATATCAGTCCTGAAGCATAAACATATGCTGGACTTTAATCCGTGTCAAATTGGGATTATTTTAGCATATTTATTTATTTTTGTTTGTTTTAATAAAAGCTGCGGCATATGGATTCTTTCGCCGGCACAGAAAACGCCATAGGATTGTTCTCCCTGTGATTTCTCCTCATAAATAATCCACAAGGCTTTGGTTTTCCCCCTTGTTGCCTTGGAAACCTTCACTTCATCCTTCAGGCGATGTGTAGCTGGAGTGAACGAGCGCGTCCGGCGAGACTTTCTGCGCTCGTGTCAGCCTATTAAAAAGCTAAGCCTGTGTTTGATTACATGCATGCATGCCGGTAATTAAGATCATGATGAATAAATTCTGCTATGACGGATTGTAAGCTAATATCGAGACGTTTTCTCTTTCACAACCTTTTTTTTACGTATTTACCGGTGAAATGTCTCCTATTTTGAATATTTTTTTTATTAACAGTTGAAGAATTGTGCCAAGGAGCGGCCATTTTGGACTAGCAAAGATGATTAGTACCAGTGATGTCATTTCCTGACTCACGTCAGATGTTCCGGCCTTACTGCTGCTGTTAAGTGCGACACCAGGGGACAGATTTACTAAGCTGCAGGTTTGAAGAAGTGAAGAGGTTGCCCATAGCAACCAATCAGATTCTAGATCTCACTTTCCTATTACATACCAGAGAATGTGAGCTATAAACTGGACGTAGAGATATCCTGATACGTGCGTTCTATGGGTGACAGAAAGCTGCTTTCCGTAATAGTAGGAATCGACACATCGTCAGGGAACGTTATATCCTCTGGACATGAGTGGGCGGGACTGTACAATGGTCAAAGCTCCACCCACTGCGCAATGACTGCACAATCATAGATCAGAACGACTTTGTCCATACAGTTCTGTTATTGAGCAGCATTCCCCTCCCCAGCCACAATGTCTGCCTCACACCCTGATATTTCACCTATCCACTACCCTACAGTGTCACTGCTACCCTTATCTGCTAATACTCTTGCTGAGAAACAAGGGAATTATATCCCTTCTAGCATATCCCCCTCTCCCTCCTGTACCTGGTTATATTCCTTCTATCATACCCCCCTCTCCCTCCTGTACCTGGTTATAATGATGTGAAACTATAACTCCCAGCATGCTCCAACAGCATAAAGCTGAGAGCTGGTAAAGCATGCTGGGACCTGTAGTTTCACAGCACCTGGAATGGCAAAAGGCATCCAATAAATGTCTACTTGGTCAGCTGACCACAGTGCACTCTGCTCAGGGCTGGCTGCTTGACAACAGGCAAAGCCTGGATCCTGGATCGTGAGGAGCAGTCACTCACCTTCTTCAGAGTCCCCGCTCGCGTTCCCACAAACACCACCGAGTGCCCGTTGTAGCTGTAGGCGGCCACGCTGGCCATGCCGTCCGTCTTGTCTTCAAACAGCGGCAGCCCCTCAATGGACGTCATACCCCCGATAGGCTGGTTTAATGCCAGGCCGCAGAAAGGGTCACTAATAAGGATTGGCTGGAAGAGAAGAGGGAGGGGTGAGACTGGCACAGTCCTGATATTACCCGTCTCTCATATCCCCCTCTCCCTCCTGTGCCTGGTTATACCCTTTCTATCATATCCCCCTCTCCCTCCTGTACCTGGTTATACTCCTTCTATTATATCCCCCTCACCCTTCAGTTGGTAATAAATTTACCTATAACGCTGACCTCATTTGCTGTGAGTGCATCAGGCAGAATTTCTCAACATATTTGCATTAGAAATGATTTATGGATGTTTCAAGGGCATGTCCTTGTAGATATGAAGAAACGTGAGGGGTTGGTGCTGTTATGGTGTCAGATTTGTACAGTAAATACTAATTCTACTGACTGACACCTGAAGTAGCAGAGAAATAGACTGACACAAACTCCGGCTGCCCAAATAAGCTCCACAGTGACCTGACTGTAAATATTTAATGTACGTGTTGATAGGATTGTGAAATTGGGTGTTAGGGGTTATTAAATGATGTGTATATGGAAGGTGACGGGAAGTGTTCAGTTCTTAATCAGTGACTCTGATCCTGTTTGCTGTTTCAAATGCCTGGGTGCCGAAAACACCTTTGCTGGTTTTCTAGAGTTACTAGGTGGCTTTATGTAGATGTGTTACCTATTACAGGGGACATTGTAGTGTTGGATGATCTCCTGACCTGGAGACACTACTGTGTGGTATAATCATGTAGTGATATAATCATGTGACATGGAGACATCACTGTGTGACATAATCATGTGACCTGGGAACATTAATGTGTGACATATTCATATGACCTGGGGACATTACTGTGTGACAATCATGTGACCTGGGGACATTACTGTGTGATATAATCATGTGACTAGGGGACATTACTGTGTGACATAATCATGTGATGAGGGGACATTACTGTGTGACATAATCATGCTCGATTGCAAGTTGTGTAAAACTGTGGGTTCTTAAGTTCCTACATTGAATATTTAAATTCCTGTTAGATTTTCATTTGAGACACTTTACACAGCACAATTCCACAGTCCTCCAGTAGGTGGCAGCTTCGTTCCAGTCTGCATTTAGAGGGAATTTACAACACAAGTGAAAATTAACTCAGATAAAAAGCCAAAAAGCCCTTTCCCAAAGAGCTCACAATCTAATATTATTATATGAGAATATAATATGATGATATATCATTAATTATGCATTCCTTTTATCAAGCTGTATTAGGAGTGCTACAGAACTAGATTATCCTCTAGATTGTAAACTGTCAGGATCAGGATTAATAAATACACCACCATGGCAGTCCTCATGGAGATCTTTGGATTTTGGTAATCGCCCCTGTACCTCTATGTGGGGATAGAATATTAGTGAAGGGGTCTCAGATTTTGGTAATCGCCCCTGTACCTCTTTGTGGGGATAGAATATTAGTGAAGGGGCCTCGGATTTTGGTAATCGCCCCTGTACCTCTATGTGGGGATAGAATATTAGTAAAGGGGTCTCGGATTTTGGTAATCGCCCCTGTACCTCTATGTGGGGGTAGAATATTAGTGATAAGGTATTGTATTTTAGTAATCGCCCCTGTACATCTATGTGGGGGTAGAATATTAGTGAAGGGGTCTCGGATTTTGGTAATCGCCCCTGTACATCTATATGAGGGATAGAATATTAGTGAAGGGGTCTCGGATTTTGGTAATATGTGGGGGGCAGGGTGCATTAAGATGGTGCAGTAGGATATTGGACAAGCCCTGTGACAATACATCTCTATAGATCTTTCTCGTCAGTGCAGATTAAGATGGTGCTCTGGATGAGATGTGGCCCCTACACAGAACCCATTTGTCACTCCCTTTGTCTTACATGATAAGTACAGGATAACGGGGGATTTATGTATCTCACTAAGAGTGACAGCGTCCCAGGAGAGCCGCGCCAAGCTCCCTACCCTGGGTATGCGTCTGTGACCTGTCATTCCGCTCCAGAAGAGACTCATCCCAGCAATCACTTATCCAGAAGAGGCCGGCGCACTTCCTGAAACCACGGTGATGAACGGCACTGACACTGCCGCAGATTTTAACCCAGCGACGCTTGATAAGAAAATGTCACATCGGAGGAAATGATACAGACGTATTGGAGAACTCTTACCGGCGATTATGCTGTAATTCAGAGGCGCTGTGGACTGAAGCCATCGTAATCTCATTACAGAGATAACGCTGTGGATCACGTCTCATGCACTGCGCTTACTGCCTGACGCCCCCACGCCTGTCCGTCCACCGCCGCTACAAACCCATCCAAGGCAGCGATATCAATATCTAACGGCATATTGTGGCTCACCTTTGCGGTTTTCTATTTAAAAAAAAAAAACACGCTACATGTGCGCAATTTTTATATGGAGCTCAGAGAGGCGTAAACACAGCTCGAAATGAAAATTGCGCACATGTAGTGGTCTTTTCTTCTAAAACAGAGACACGACGTAGGACATGATCTAGGAACAAGGGACAGTGTTCACACTGAAGAATGATTGAGGTTCTTAATTATGCGCAACTAGTAGCAAGGCCCCTCCCCGACACGCCGCCGGTTTTCAGCTTCTTAACCGACTTACGAATGCCATCGGGCTCCCTTATATTTAGGTTCTTAGTTGTGTGCGTAGGACGGCTAATTAAGAACGTTTCTGCCTAACCGCGCCCAGATTTCCCCCATTTAAAAGCCTCCCTCCATCCAATCTTCTTATCTTCGTTATTAAGTTTTCCTGACACACCCCCTTCCTTCTTAAATCACGAAGAACCTAGAAGAAATCGGTCCGTGATGGTCATTCAGAGCCGCTCTGTTCTTAATTCCTACGTAAATTGCGTATATTAGGTTAATACGCCTGTGCAGTCTATCCCTTCTTAAATATACGTACCTAAAAAAACGAAGATTCTTAAGTGTGAGTCAGGTCCAAGATACCTTGGGGTGGATCCTCAGTTCCGCTTTTCTTCTCAGATCAGATTTTTCCTTGCATTCATAACCGTGCTACCCAATCAGAATGCATTCTGCCCTATCCCGACTGACATAAAAGGTCATTTCCGCAAGCGTCTGTCACTCAGCTGGGTTCTGGTCACTAGATGGGACTTGGTATTATAGGGTGTGATCCTCGTTTATACACGTGTGCAGCAGATGTTATTCTATGGATCTCCTAGTGTACGTTGGACAGCACTCCAATTCCGCATTCCATATCTCAGCCAGGCAAGCGAAGACAGCAGTGGGTGGCGTTCAGTTTCGCAGCCGTTTCGCACGAATCTGCTTTTGGACGGAGCCGATAGCTTTATCGCGGCCATTTCATTGGCAGAAAGTTTTTAATAAAAGGCCTGTCATATGCTACACATAGATTTTACCCTGAGGTTATTTTATTTTTCCTTCACAGTTCCACTGATCTCTGGCAGCTATAAGATGAATAAACATTAACCGTTTAATTATAGCTGGTAAATGTACTGCCCAATAGGACATGTAGCGTATGATAGAGATACACGTCCCAGGACGGAGGCTGAACGGGGTAGATAGACATGAGACATCAGGAGGAGAGGACCCGGACCATGTGAGCTTACAATCTAAAGGGATGGTCGTATATTTCTAAATCTGAACCTAGTGCCCCCCTGAACCTTTATGTGGGAGACATTAAGAGCTGGGGATTTGACATTAAAGTTGGGAACGATTCAACATCTTGCCAAATCTGTATTAACAATCCTCCCCCGAACCTGCGTACACATTGTGAAGAAATGGTTCTTATGAATCTTTGCTGCAACAATATGCACACCCACAAGGTGGCGCTATGCAGGAGTATGAATGGGAATCGTTGCAGTGAAGGTCGTGGGTCAGTCTGTGCATACTGAAGATTTCTCCAGACATCAGGTAAAATTAGGAGCTCCCAAAAATCATATCCCACGATGCAATGCAGTGTCACACATTGTGGGACAGTACACACTGGTAAGATGTTGGCGCTATCTGACGATTATCATGTGATGTGCACCATAACCGGGTACCTCCAGTGTGTATCCAGCCTAAGACATCCTGGACCAGTCTCCCGGAATCTTCTGTCACTGCTGCTGGTTTCCAGTGGAACTGGAGGGAAACGCCCTTGTGAATTTTGCTAGCAGCGTTCCAATCAGGTTTACAAGTATGGATATAGACAAGAGAAGACTCCTCCCCCTTATACCTCTGTAGTAATACCTCAGGGTGGTCGACTCTCCCGGAATATTCGGGAAGTTCTCCTGGTATCCCGAGAGAGCCAGCGGATCTCCCACAAGTCCGGCCCCCTGCCTGTCATAGATATCTCTAGTGTTACTAGGGATGGGTGGGATTTGATGATGTGAATTTCGTCATCAAGTTTTGCCCATCCCCTGGAACACTGCAGCAGTAATTGACTGGGGCGGAGCTTAATGATGCAATTTGCATAAATTACACCGGGAGAACTGTCTGAACTTTGGGAATCTCACGGAATACAACCCTTCCCGTGACGTGACGTGCGGGCCTGCAGGAATGATTCACAGCAGACCGATGCACAGGGGAGGCTCGTTTTTAAGACGTCATCGGCCCGTTGCCGGTGACAGGAGACTGGTGACAGTGACTTACCTGTGTCCTACCGATGATACACCCCCTCTCTCCGGGCTCGTGACAAAACTCCTGGCAGCGCCCCCTGGTGGCGGGCCTCACCCTAAAGATGGTCCTTTGTGCAAATAGCCCCTGGATTTACTATTTGTAGAGAACACCCCAATCCTCTACAAATGAGAATGAATTGTCACAGGAATAACAACTGCTCCGAGGAAATCAATGCAAATCCCAACCCAGCGTCAGGAGACCAGACACCTCCCCAGGAATATTCCGTTACCGCTGTCACATGATCGCGTTTCTTCCTGCGTTTCATCGGCTGCATGCCTTTCATGGACTTTTATTATTTTATATTAAACCTGCGTTCGCTGCCAAACGATACAAGCGGAGGAAGCGCGCCCGCGGCTGATTTATGGTCACTGTCAGCGTGT
>WWET01005578.1:48580-59507 GCA_011038615.1 Limnodynastes dumerilii | reverse complement strand
AAAATAAAATAATTGAATTGGCGTATTTTTCCGTTCAATTGCCGGCGAAGGCGTCATATTTTTACCGACGCAATCTTTTTGAAAATTTCGCCGGCAATTGAATCGGGCCCTCAGTCATCACTTTCCACCGATATAAATACATGCATTAATGTGACTAGTTGAACGGCAGCATTTTGAGTTAAAAACTGCCCTTTTTGGACACACTACTTCTGCCACTCAGGACCTACTATTCTTTGCTACAGATCACAGTGCATGCAACATTGTATCAAGTCGCACTGTAACAAATAAGTACCAACATAGAACTGTTCCTCCGAACATTATTGACTAAAATAACTTTTTCTCTTTCTTTTTCTTTTAATCAGGATCCCAACCCCCATCCCTCAACAAATTTGTTTGTTTTTCACCTTATCCTTTTCCTTTTATTCAGTCCCAATCAGGTTATCCTGGCGCACCAACACAACCTTTATTGCAATAAACAGAACGATTTCCCACTAGGGAAATGTCCCGTTATCTGCACCACACACGTCATTCAGCCTACTGATTGGCTCCCTTAAAATATCAGGAGCTTGCTTCCAATATAAATCAAATATGTCAAAAGACCAAATAATCGTACCAGAGCATTTCTGGTGCGTTTATTTGGCGTTTGAAAAATTGATCTTGGCCATACACTAGAGATTATTTGCCCGATCACCAGATAATTGGGTGATCTGGTCGATAATCGCTCTAGTGTATGGGCAGCTTAAGACCCAATTAAACAAACATCTGAACATAATGAATGCTCACATTAGGGTATGTTTATAAAAAAAAATACTGAAAATACTTGCATGTTACTAGTACTAATTAAATATGAATTGTTAATTTGTTAACATGTTTATGATTAGTACCTAAATAATATTACAACATATGCTTGATTTTCAAATGTGTAGTGTTTTTAAATGTTGACACATGCTTACTTTTTATTTCATTATAAAACTTACTTACATGGTATCTTTTTGGTTGTTCCCAAAAAAAAATTTATTTTGTATGAAAGGATTTAAGATAAAATCTACAATGTTGCAACATTTTAAATATCATTAAATAATTCTATGTTGACATGTAAACAAAGTTTCAGGTAGACTTATAAGTGTGTCCAAACATTTTTTTTATTGGTGTGATTAACAAAACAAAAATCTACATTATTTTTTTTATTTGTTTTTTTCCCCCTTTTGGTTCAGGACTGGCAGCTCTTTTTATTGTTCTCCTCCTGGTAGTTGTTTAGGGCCTGGAGGTTGATACCTGGGCCCTGGATGAGGCTGACTGAGCCCTGGTGGTAGATGCCTGGACCCTTGGTGTTGATGGCTGGCTATAGGATGTGGAAAATATAGTGGAAAATCTTTGCATGAACTTAATAGCCTCAGCCACAAAAGTTGTGGTTGTGTGTCTTAAACTATTAAGTTCATGTTGCACAATCTGATGGTGACATGACATATCCACCTTTATCTCCTCCAGCAAAGCAACTTGTTTATCAAACGTGGTTTTATTGGTGTTCAGACTTAATTATTCCACTGCCTTGTGATGGTTGTTGTGGATTTGACAGGTTTTCATGGATTGATTCAGAATTACTTCCACAAAGTCAGTTGGCTCTGGAAGATGCTCCACAGGAAGACAGCTGTTAGTGTCATAAAGCCTTTCACTAACAGCTGTTTGATAGAAAAAACTATAAAAATTAGAATATGACAACAAATACATTTTAGTTTTCCCAAAGTTTAAAACAAATTATAATGCTTATTCCTTTTTTACTTGATTCGATTTCTAAAACAAATTGTACATTATTTTAAAAAAAACACATTCTAAATTTACATTGTAACATGATTTAGAGGTGTTTTTTTAAAATTACATTTTACATTATTGTACAAATAAATAATAAATAATAAATAATAAATGACAATATATTTTTGAATTTTAAAACAAATCTTCAAAGTTTTGGTAATCCTCAGGAGGGCCAAGATGTAGCAGTCTTTCAGGTGGAACCTCCAAGGTATCCTGATCATCTACACCTATTATTTGGGCAGGTGTGTATAGCCCTTAAGGCCAACTCTTCTGTGTCATTAAGAGTCAGTGATTCCGGCATAGGACTGACACCTGCTCTTTTGTAGTAAGACTCTCGGTCTGCCATTTTTCTTTTTAATATTGTCTTATAATAATGTCACCTGGAAAAAAAGTTTTAATAAAAGCTTATGTAATATTGTTAAAATTGACTTGTTTTTTTGTATTTTAATAAGTATTTAAAATAATTAACACTTATAATTGCTAAAGCAAAGTTATTATAACCTAAAATCTTTTTAAATAAATATTTTTCAATTTGTAATAATCAGATATGATGTTATAGTTTTTATTAATGTTTTAGCATAATTTTATTACAAGCCATTTATTTTTATTTTTTTAAGTTTATAACATGTATGTGTTCACATATGTATTTCATATTTACTTTTTTACCACGTTAACATGTGGTAAAATATGTGTAGAATATATATATATATTCTAGAGTGCCAGGCATTGCCTTGCTTTTTGTACAAATTCCCTGCCTAGTGCACCTGCTGTGTATATTACTTTAACAAACTAATTTGAGCAGCCTCTCTTTGGATTTTGTGTTTTAAAGTCTCTTTGAGATCACAGCTGTGAGGGAGTGTGGTCTCAGATGAGCATTGGAGGCCCAGGGAGCCTCCATGAGGTATGCTCTTGGTTTGAAAAGAAATTGGATTTTTGACCCAAAGTTGGGGCTCTATTTAGAGTTAAGATTAGAGTTAGGACTGCTCCCACAGAGAAGCCTTGATGTTGGCAGAGCAGCTTATCAAATTTCTGCAGATTTTTGTAACTAATTCTCTGGTTTTTATTTTAAAGATAGAAATGCATATTTAGTTACTGAGTAATGGCTAGAGTGCCAGGCATTGCCTTTCTTTTTATATATATATTTATATATCAATAATATTGTAAATTTAATTAGAATGAATTAATTCAGTAGAGAAACACCTCTTACGGTCACATCAGGATTATTTGTTAAAGCAAACTGTGTGAAATCCTCATAGATTGCAGCCCAAACAGGAGCACACAAGTGCGCAGGTAATTCACTCTCTGCAGTGTAAAGCCATTTCATAACCTGCGTGATAAGGGAGCATATCTCCTATTGAGGGAAATTTGGATTCCTTTTGCAACCCCATTTTGAAGACAGTGCTGTGTTCATGAACGCTTCTATTTATATATACGAATACATGAAATGTTACCACACATTTGGGATGTGGCCAACATAGGGAAGCTCACACATTGGATGATTTTTGACGGATTATGCCTGAACCAATGATTTAACATGTGTGCCTTATTTGAATAATTTGTTTGCGTTCCTTGGAGGTGGGGGAAGCTTTTTTCCTATCAGGTGCATTCAGTGTTGATTGTTTGTTGGCACCATTTTAGTCTATACATTTATCTCCCTCATGGCTGCACATGATAATAATTTTAGCAATACTGAGCTCATGTATTTGATCTCAGAGATGGTTGCATTAGATCCTAATGCACCACACTCTAGTGTGGCCATTAGGAGAGTCTATAATAATGCGCGGGAATGGTGTACCATCTGCAGAGGCGATGGTCTGACCTCCGCAGACGTCAACCTGAACTTCTTGAGGAAGTTAGGCAGGCCTTAAGAAGACATGCTTGCAGTAAGTTTACATAGTTTTTATATATTCATAAAATAGGAACACTTTTAATATTTTTTATACAAATTTTTTTTTTGTAATTTACATTCTGTGTATGCTATAGTAAGAACACACGCAGGGCAGGATCCAGATCCTCTTATGCTGCCATAAGGCTGCCTTAAAGTGATCGCGCGGATCAGCGGTCCATACGACCACTTTTCCGCACAAGTGTGGGAGCCCCCTCCCACACTGTAAATTTTAGATGGTTCCCCCCGCCTGCTTTAGCTGGTGGAGGGGAAGCACAGCCCACTTGTATGCATTTTGCTATCGTACCCCTAGCATAACATCTGTAGGGCGCATGAGCCTTCCAGTCAAAACAGGCCACTTACGCAACTTGCGTGCGTAAGTGACCTGTCGGTCGCAAGTGTGGATCCGGACCACAGTAAGCTATGCCTTCTTGTCCTGTAAGAAATAAGACTAAGGGAATCATATGTTGGTAAATTATGTGTTTAAGTAGACATTAATAATTACATTACATGTTCTGAAAATGTGTGTTGTGATTATTAATGGTTTTGATAACAATACAAAGCACATATGATAAGTCAGAACATGAAACATATTATTTTCTAAATTTATATTATAAATACTATTTTTAAAGTATTTTTTAACACTTACATTTTTTTTAACTCTCCATTGAAGCACGACCCATCTTGCCGATTTAGGAAAACAACGAACATATGCAGGTGCAAATACGTTCTAGTTACAGCTGTTAAACAGGGACTATGGTAGAGGGCAAAGGACTACCTACATCGGTTTGGTGAGGGGTTAGATACTTGAGGTAAGCAGGTGTGGTTTTAAACTTGAACAAGGTTCCAAGTAGCCACATATGCAGTGAATTTATCATTAGTAGAGGTGAGGATATTATCCATATCGGCGTAGAAGTTAATACGATCAAACCAATCCTTGACCGCTGGAGGGATGGTGGATCGCCAGCGGTACGGAATCACCGCCCTGGCTGCGTTGGCAAAGTGTTTAAGAAGAGAGGACTTATACTGTGATACTGGTATCTCTGTATGCGAAAGAATCCAGAAGTAGGGACCCTCAGGGACAAAGGATCTCACTAATAAGGCAGCTACCTCTTTAACCTTTCATCAAAACTGTGATAATACTGGACAGCTCCACCATATATGTATATGTGTACCAACGTCAATCCCACACCTCCAGCATGCCTCAGGGACCGAAGGGTCGAATTTATGTATGTGAGCCAGTACTCTATACCACCTTCAAAGTATTTTGAATTGTGTCTCCACCACAGACAAACTTAATGATGATGCATGGGTGAGGGTGAACACTTTATTCCATTTATCGTCTGATAGAGGTTGGGGCAATTCCTTGTCCCAGGCTCGAGTGTAAGCGGGAGTGTTAGAGAACATAGCTTGCATGAGCAACTTGTACATAAGGGAGGTAATATGTTATCGGTTCTGCTTTTATACAGAGTTGTTCAAATACAGTAACATTTTTTTTAAATGATTTTTAATACATTCTTCATATTTCACCCACAGAAACAGATGACAATCTGGAAAATTATCCTTTGTATCCTTCGCTTCTGGACATTACCAACACTATTAATGTATTGGTCAGGGTTGCCAAAACTATTTTAACAGTTTTAATAGTTAATACCCCTCGTCAGACTTAATTATTTTTTTTATAAATATTATTTTGTTTTAAACAAATTATTGTTGTGTACTTAATTTATAACACATATAACAACATAATTATATAGTTTATTGTAGATGTCTTAAATATTACACATATTTAAATATTTGTTAAATATATTAAATTTGTATAAAATCATTCAATTAGTTAATAAATATACACAGATCTTTTCATTATCTTGTTAAACATCAATTAAAATTAAAATTAATTTTATTTTTTATACAAAACATGTTAGAATATTTTATCAATAGTTTTTGGATAATTAAACAAACAATTATTAATCAACTTTAATAATGGTCATAATTAGGCACAAATCTGATAGTTAGGCCTCAATATAATATATATATATATATATTTTAATTTTTTTTAGGAAGAACAAAGAAACACTATAAAGTTTAATGGAAATTAGTTTATTTTTGCCACAAGTACATAGGCATTAATCTAGGATTAGGACACATTAGTTTCAAAATGTTCTGCAATTTGAAGCAAATATACAAAGAAACACAGCTGTGGATTATGTGTACGTAACTGACACAACAACGAACGCTAGATCCTCACCACCGCTTTATAGTACGTAAATACAAAAAAGGGAGTGGTTTTCTTCATGTATGCACACATTATGGATTGCATGCATGTAATCAATCACTTACGATTTGTATGTAAAACCTAAAGTTTGATCGCATTTGTGACTAAGTCTGGATCTGGCCCATACACTATAAAGGGCTAAGATAGCATTTAGGCACTGTCGACCTTCCACCGTCAAGAATTACAACACCAAAACATAAAATGGCATAACAACTTCCAAAAAATGCAGCCATTACAATCTGCATGCTTCACCTTTCAGGATGCAAGTCATTGTTAAGTGAAATAATTAGAACAGTCATTGTAAGTGAATGTTATAACACACATTATCACATTTACACAAATGCAAAGGGTTGTTTAAAATGTCTAGTTTAAAGAAGACTATTAAATGTATTACAAATCATATCAAAAACACAAGTTTTGAAAATGTTTTTTAATAATCATTCATGAATTACTAATGAAAATGATGTCAATTTAATTTATCTAAACGATATAGTTAAAAAGATAGGATTGTTATTTACAAGGGGCCTGATCCAGAGTAACGCTGTTGTGCTGAGCGTACTAATGCTCAGCGTAACAGCGTTACACTCCCCCTGCTAGATCGTAATTACAATTGGTTACGCCAGCTGAAGGCTACCTTAAGTTCAGCCGGCGTAACCCAGTGTAACTACGCTGGGACTGCGGCGTTAGTAAGCCAACGCCGCTCTCCCAGCCTCATTACCCTCCCTCCCCTCGCCTACCTGCACTAACTTCAGCATTACTACTCTGCTCTGCATTACTACTCTGAAGCTAAGGACGCCCTATCCATGATCAACATCTGCCCGGCGCATGTGCAGATCAGCTTTTAAGCCGATCTTACGCTGCCGACCAACGTAGTTCTGGACCAGGGCCAAGAAGATTAACATCAAGTATAATACATATTTTATATACCAGGTCCACAAGGACTAAGTTTTCTTCCATGGAAAACGTCTCTGATCAGACAGAAGGGATGGGTCCGTCCCCATTTTCATTGTAATCTTCATCATCATCTTCATCTTCGTTGTCATCATCATCATCATCATCATCATGTCCTTCCACAGGCTCCTCACGTTCTGGCATGGAACCCTTTTTCCAGAGTTTTGGGTACCACCACTTGAATAATCCTCATCCTTGACCAGGCCTTCAGATTCGTCAGTAGAAGACAGTGCCTCTGTTTCTTTCACATCTCTGCGCTCCCAAGTAGCCATAACAAGCAGTGTTGAAAGTTGGTCAAGAAAGTACTAAATAAGCCTTTAAGGTTTACCAAAAGCAGTGTGAAATGTAAAAGTCAAATATGCTCAGATAAAGTATCTGACAACAAACCATCCAGGTGTGTCAGATCTCGAAAAAGACAGTTTGCTTTGGGCGCCAATAGGTTTTTATAGTGCAACATTTAAATTAATTCTCCTCCCACTGCTTGACATTAAATATTATTGGCAATTATGAATCTGATAATTTAAGCACATGCTCACTGACAGAATTTTTTATGTCGGATAATTAAGATTGTTTTGTCGCAAATGCACTTTTAATAAATAATTTTCTTAGGTCCTAACTAGTTTAAGACTTATGGTTACTCATGAAATATATAAAACGATTTGTAAATGTTGAAATCATTATAACTTTTATGACACCTGTCAGTCAATCGTCCTAATGATAGTGATAGAATATAAAATTTCGGATAGTTGTTGCGTGCTAAATTCACTTTATTAAAAGTTATAAAGGGTAATCTATAATCACCAATACTTTGGTGAGCAATGTGGTTAGTACTGATTTTTCAAATTAATCTTTTGGAAGTTATCTATATTTGGACTAAATTTTTGGAATAGCTGTAGAAGAATCATCTGTTTTACTGGTTCAATCTCAAATGGGAGGATTTGTTTTAAACATGGACTTGGAGTTTGACATAGATCTTGCGCCATAGTGCATCCTGATGGATTTCAAAATCGCTGCAATCAATGCAACACAAAGCGAATATGGAAACTGTACAAATAAATGCTGCTTGTTCCATTTGGGCCAAAGCATTTACAGAAGCATCTAAACTGCAGCATTATCGCAACTTTATGGCCTGGACACCGATTTTGCTCTCCTAGTGAGACATCTGCAACCCTGGCATTTCTTCCAGCTTCAAACATTCCAGCTGCATTTGAGATATTAAAAACACATCTGCCAGAAAATGCTGAAGCAGTTGTTAAATATTTTGAGGAGCACTATGTTCTTGGAAGATGTCGTGAAAGAACCAGAAGTCAAAGCACAAGAATTGCCCCAACATTTCCACCAAGCATGTGGTCGGTGTACGATAATAACATTTTGATATCCCTAGAACCCACAAAAAACTGAAGGGCTGGCACCAACGTTGGAACAGCATTTTGGACGAAAAGAATTTAGGTGTCTACAATCTAATCACCTATTTTAATAGAGCACCACAAAAACACATACAGAGGGTGACAGCCAACATTCCAAGAACACCCCAATGAAGGTAGCAGAAAAACAGAGAAACAACTTTGCAAACTTGCATAAGACAGAGAGAAACTGTGGACTTCATTAATTTTTTGAGAGGTATTGCATACAATCTCCACTACTGTAGCATGTAAGAAAAATGCATTCCTGGTAGTTCTGAATACAAAGGCCAGACTGAGTGTTTATTTATGCAACTGACTGTCAAATGCTAGGCAATGTAATTGTAAATAATCCACAATTTTTTTTATCATGCATTAAAAAGTAAGCTTAATATGAGATTTATAGAAATTTAATGATTATGAAATGATAAACTTGTGGGATAACATTTTGTTTACTTTTTCTTATTAGAACATTGCCTATGTCTGAACATTTTAAGATAATGATTTGATGAACATTATGAGATTGTTACCAGAAAATGTTATCTATTGTATTTGTATTAAAGATCATCAATAACCAGTTTTAATATAGGATTATCTTTATGTTTCTTTATGCCAGTTGGGGGGTGAAGATTAATGATGACTTTACTATTTATTGTGATAACACTGCAATGTCATATAAAATTATAAGCTATGTGGATAACAGACAATTGATCCCTTTCATGTTCCTAAATTGCATTTTTGCATTTGCATTTGCGTAGTAGTTATACACCTGTAACTACGCTCGGAAGATGAAAAAAATGTTGGTGAGAATCTGGTCCGATGCCACCAAGGCGTGATGGTGTGAAGGATTGATTAACCTGCACCTTTGACTTATATCTTTAATTTTCTGCCTTTAGGAGAAATGACCACGATGTGGATGTAACTTCTGATCCTTCAACTTCTCATATTTTGAATATGCATATGGTACTTCAACTTCTATGTATTACACCTTTCTCCCCATCCTCTGTTTTGTTTTTGAGGTACATCAGGATTAAAAAGAAACTTACATATACATGTTTGGCAAGCAATGGAAGGAAAAGATGGACTATAAAATAAATATTAATTGTGAATAAAACTATGACATTGTGGTCTGGATTTTTATTTGTACTTTGCATATTATTTAAACTTATGTTTTTTAACATTCAAATACCAGGACTATTAAGGAGGAAATTGAGGACTTTAATAGGTTGTGTGACCATCTGGGAAAAACAAACAATGTGACCTGTTATTATTGTATGGATGTTTGAAAAATAATTTTTTACTTTAGAAACAGGCCATATCCAGACCTAAGTGCACTTTAAGTACGATCGCGTAGCGTATTTACGCGATCATAAGAACTAGGCACTCCCCCGGGCACTCCCATCGGTCGCTTGTTAATTTTGCTGCTTTACGACTACCAAACTCTACCTTGACTTTTCAAAGCATAACAACACTCGTACGTAGCGTCCTGACGTAAGTAACTGCCTAACCCAGTGTCACTCACCGAGCTCAGCGCCGGCCCGGAAGCGGATGACGCCAGACCACGCTGGGCACTGAGATGGTAGGCGAGGTCCAAGGTCAGCAGTAGTAGTTTCAGTGAGTGGTAGCACAGGTTGCAATGAGGCAGATATGCTGGGAGCAGTGGTACAGGTAGCAGGAACAATTACAGGGCTGGAGCCAGCTGGAACCGGAAAACAGGAACACGAACACAGAGGGAACCAGGAACCAGACAGTGAAAGATATGCAGGAATCAGGGAGTCAGAGGACATGAGCGAGCTCAGGACAATAAAAACAGGAAGGATAGCTGTTGCTCTGACACCAGAGTGCTGTCTGAGAAAGCCTTAAGTACACCAGGTGGAAAGGAATCAAGCAAAGTAATCACCAGCACCTGAGAGATAGCTGGGAGAGAACCAGGGAGTGCAGAGGCAGAGGGAATCATGTGACAGGCAGAAAGTAAACAAAGGTAATGTGCAGTGAGTAGGAACTAGAGGAAACGTGACACCCAGCCCATATTGTTCAATTTAAATGCTTCCCTCCGCATCCAGTGCTTATTTACAGCTAGCATATGTTTGACATGCCCCTTCATACATAGGTACGAACTTGTTATGTCCGATCAGCGTTACATTGCGTAACATCTGCCATGCACATGCGCAGAATGTACAAACAGCCGAAGTTACACAAGCAGCTTGCGTAACTTCGCTGACGTACTTAGTTCTGGATCTGACCCAACTATTCAAATTTTTTGACAAAGAATATTATAATGAAGATTGAACATTTACATGTGTTGTCATTTCAATGACATACCATAAGAATTGATTTTTCAGGAATATATTTTCCTTTAGTCATTAAATAGGGTTTATTTATAAGATTTGTATTGTTGAGGGGCAAAAAAGTTATATAAAACTTCATATTGAACCTGATTCACACTTGGGATAGAAATTGCATGCTTGCCTAAAAATACACATTGTAAATATACGCAAGTGCAATCAGGGGCGAATTGGGAATATAAAGTAGCCCTGGAAAAAAATCTGGAAGAGGCCTCCTGTGGGCGGGACCAAATAAACTCTGGGAGGGGCTAACCAGAAAGTA